>BMAV01018510.1:81323-112136 GCA_019973955.1 Trichonephila inaurata madagascariensis
AAAAAAAAAAAAAAAAAAAAAAAAAAAAAATACAAAATCAATCAAAATTTGCAGATTTTGACCCACATTTTAGATAAGATCCGAATATTGCAATCATGCACGTGCACTGACTTTTATTATCTTTCTTTTCGAATAGTTGTATAAAAAAACATATTTTTATCAGTAAAAATATTTATTTATACTTTTTCAACAGAAATAAACGTAATAGTAGTATTTATTTTAAAAACTATTCAAAATTTTCTTCCTTCGAATATATATGGAAGCAAAAGGTGCAGACCATAGCCCAAAATTGCAATTATTACACACATAACGACTTCCTTTTCTTTTTCCTTTGCTATCCCTATTAGCTCAACGCAATATCTTGTAAGAGATTCTTTTATTGATGTTAGAGTGGAACACAAAACTGGGGAAATATGATGTTCTGTTAGTCGTGGAATTCCAGAAGATTTTTGTCAACCCCATTTTTTTTTATATTTGTATCACTATGATAACGTATCAATTTGCTTCTGAAATCTAAATTTTTTTTCACCTCAATTTTTATACACAAAAAAATATGCGTTCCAAATGCTGATGTCAAGCAAATGAAAGATTTTTAATAATATTACCTAAGTTTGTGAAATCAGGACGACAAATCTCAATCAGTCTCACGAGTGTAGACGGTGATCGCTTATATTCGAGTATGAAAATTACAGCCGTGTAAAATGCGACTCCTCCCGAATTATATCGATTATGCACAGTTTGACCAGTTTAGCTCGATCGAATTAACTCGATCGGGCACGTTAAGGAGTTAAAGTCAGATTTTTCCGAAAAGTTAAGTATTGATCTTGAATGAAGAGTTGTGTCCTGATGAGATGTCAGCTGTTCTACTTTTCGAAATACTTCTGTCTTAAATTCGATTACGGCCACGTTTGAAGTTCTTTAGTTTCCCATACAGTACTCAACATTTTTGGAGAGGCACCAATTAATTTCTAATTAATCACTTATATATAGAGATTGCAATATTGGACTAAAATTCAATACCGGTATTCGGTATTTTTAAAATCTTGATACCGATTTTGATACCCGTAGTAGAAATTTTAAAAAAAGGAAGAAAACACAAGTGTTTTTTTGTTTTATTTGTCAGTTTTATATTACAAAGTGTAAATATCGCAAAAAAACGAGTAACTTATAAATTATAATAGTATATGCAGAATTACAAATTATTAAAGGAACATCTTATTTGTTTAAATCACAAAAAAAGGGTAAATATCACTATTCACACAGTCTGTGTTCTGCGGTTTTCATCATATAAATAATGAAACCAAACCACAAAGTATTATCAACTGATTTATTTATGTTCTTTAAAGTTATTCTTATTCATTATTATGGATTATTATTTATGAGTATATGTATATAACAAATTTGAAAAAAAATAATTTTGAACCCTAAAGTATATGAAAATACTATGTGAATTACATTTTCGCCAATTTAAAAAATATTAAAATATTACGCACTTTCTTCACAAATACAACCTTGTTTTCACATATACGAATCCTGTGCGTGCGCAGTATTGCTCTGAGCTGTAATAGGATAGTTTTGGCCCACCTCTTTCGAATTCATATATTTTATCACTTCTCTTGACTGTACGATGCAACTTTGTATTCACAGTCTAATTAATTTCACCCGTTAGGGAGACATAAAAACAAAAACGTATACTATTTTGCTGTGTTGGCGATCATTGAACATAAAGTGGAGACGATTTCAAAAAAAAAAAAAAAAATTCTAGTAAATACCGCAAAAAACCGGTATTTAAACTTGTGAATGCCGGTATTACAAAATTGTATAATAGCTCAAAATACCGGTATTCGGTATCCCGGTATTTCACACACACACAGTATTGCAATCTCTACTTATATACAATAGTCAATCGAACACACACACACATTTTAACTCACTTTTAATTTGCTTCTTTACATTACTCATATGAAAGCTTAGGTCCCCGCATGCATAATCGCCTTGTGTGTGTGTTGTGTGTTTTCTAATCATTTACATACAGGGTGATTCTAAAATCATGGGACTAACTTTGAGGGGAGAGAGTTAACCAAAACAAACAATTTTTGTACAGGAATATATGGGTGGAAGTGCCCCTTTGAGGCACAAACAGAAAAAAATAACACGTGAAATAAAAAACATTGAAACATTGTTTATTTATCACGTCGTGTCGCTAAATCCCTTTTTACAGCAATGTTTATAATGAATGCTCAAAATTCATACCACCGACTGTAGTGCAAGCTTGTCAATGTCGTTGCAGGGATTGGCGAACAGATTCAAATACAATGGGTATTTCACGCCCGCGTGCAGCCACACAAGATAGTCGAGCGACGAGTTCTTCAATGGAGTCAACTGGAGTCTCGTAAATGGGGCTTTTCCAATTCCCCTATAGAAAAAAAATCGAGACATGTTAAATCTGGCTACCAGGGTGGTCATTGGACTGAACCACAGCGCCCAATCCAGCTCATCCCAAAAGTAGCATCCAGGTAATTGTGGACTTTTCTATATTAAAATGGGTTGGCGCACCATCATACTGAAACTACATTTCGTCGTAAACACCAATCGAAACTCCTTGCAGCAATTCTGGTAAAGCCTTTTCCAGAAAAATCCGAAACAGTGTCCATTGCGTTGGTTTGGAAGGAGATATGGGCCTATGAGGTAATTATTTACAATACCCTCTCAAATATTCGCAGAGGAACGTTGTAGGAATGTATGTGGGTGAGTGGCGTGTGGATTTTCTATTGACCACACATGAGAATAGTGGGTATTGAAAACAACGTGTGTCAAATTCCCCTCATCTGTAAATAGCACACGAGCAGGAAAAGCCGGCTGCAACGCACTCTGCTGCAAGAACCATTGACAAAAAGCCACGTGCAGAGGGTAATCACACGACTAAAAACTTGGACTCTCTGTCTACGGGGCCGCGGTAGCCGAGTGGTCAAGATATCAGATCCTGGCTGGCTTTGTCATGACCTCGTGCCCAGTACCACTAAATACCCGCCGTGTAGGGGAGCAATGCACGTTAAATCTGTCGAGAGCTCAAACGTCCTCCCGTGATGTGGTAGTTAGGAGAGGGGGTGCCAGCTCAGGTGTCGTCCACGTCACTTGACCATGGATCAAAATTACGTGGTCCGTCGCCAAAAGCCCTCGTGTATCTGAACAGTGCGACGTTAATATTCATTCACTCACTCACTCTGTCTGCGGAATGGGTGTAAACGTTCTTCGTGTAAAACTCTCCAAACGGTTGGTTGACTAACATGTAGACGACATGCTACAGCCCTTGTGCCAGGTGTATCGTCCGCATGGTCCAAGATGACTTCTTCCACGTGTGGTTGTCGTACAGTCCTCGATCTACCCCTTTCATCAGTACCGGCAATAAATGAACCTTTTTCACACAGCTAGCGATATAACCGCTGAAACATTTTGTGTTTCAGCATGCATCTACTTGAAAAGCGTTCCTGATACAGCCGTAGCGCTGTTTTGCCGTTGCTATTAGCGGTACCGTACATTAGATGCACGTCTGCCTTTTCGCTATCAGTAAAATCACCAATACCGATTGAAATATCAAGCGCAAAAGCCGATTTTGGTGGTTCAGCAGATCACTGGCACACCACTTTGCTGCCTTCAACTATCGCCAATATTGTCAGCCAATCACGCTATAAATGTCGCCAAGCACGCATGACTGTTGGTGGATGCAATTTCTGAAACTATTTTGACATTTTCTGTACAGAACCACTTGTTAAGTATGCTGCTAATGAACATTTTATGTTTCCCTTAATGTATTATTGTTTCTATTTGTGCCTCACATAGACACAACGTGGCACTTCCACCCATGTATTCCTGTAAAAAAAATTGTTTGTTTTAGAGTGAGATCTACCACTCCTCAAAGTTTGTCCCATGATTTTAGAATTACCCTGTACTTTAACCGATTTTGCATTTGCTGCGTTTCATTAAATTTGAGCGATTACTTCTCATGGTGTTGCAATTTCTGTAATCAGTAGTATATCTGGTCCTTAGAGAAAAGGTTTTGTGTATAAATTTGAAGAATTCAGTTTACTGCAGATAATCCAATTAGTGGTGCATTTTAACCATATATTGAATAATTGTCTAAGGATTTAGAAAGAAGCTTAGTTTAAATTAATGCACGAGCTTAACGCAAATACTTGTCGAATGATTCACCTATAGCGAGATCGAACGAGGAGTGAGCAAAAGCATTTCAATTCTCATAGCATTGATTCATACACTTGAACATAAAATAGGGTACTTATATAATAATTTTGTACATGAAATAACTTAAAGAAAAGTATTTACTAAATAATATCCAAGAATTGTTTTTAATTATCAGAAATAACTATAATTGTTTCCTCTTATATATTTTGAAAATGTAATGATTTTAACCCCTTGCCAGTGTCGCCCGAATCCAGCTTGGGCAATTATTACGTACAGTATTTGTGATGTCCGAACTGACTTCGGACAAGAGAAACCCCTCAGGGGATCACCTTCTTTAGGTGGGTACCGGTGTCACGACCCCGGGGTACCCCAGTGATCCTTCTCTATTTTCGACCCTCCATCTTGTCATCCAATTTCTTTTCTTCTTTTCCCGTCCAGACCACAGACCTATGAATGTTTGGCGCAGTATAGCCAAAACTGCCTCTTGCGCCATAAAACACCAAACTCAACGCAACTCAACTCGGGCAAGAGAAAAATTAACGTTTCTATTTTGTGAAGCCCGAGATGAGTTCGTTTCTACTTTAGGATACTTAATTCACTATTTTCCTAACGGCCGCGGTAGCCGAGTGGTATAGGTATCGGATCATGGCTTGCCTTGTCACGAGTTCGAGCCCAGTACCACTAAAGACCCGCCGTGTAGGGCAGCGATGCACGTTAAATCTGTAGAGAGCTGAAACGTCCTCCCGTTGGTGTGGTGTGGTAGTTAGGAGAGGGGGGTGCCAGCTCAGGTGTCGTCCACGTCACTTGACCATGGTTCAAAATTACGTGGTCCGTAGCCAAAAGCCCTCGTGTAGCTGAACAGTGCGACGTTAATATTCAATCAATCAATCACTATTTTCCTAAAATATGGCAATAGTGGTCCTAGTTTTTCACCAATTACGACTTCAGTCGAGGGAGGGAGTCAGGCATTATATAATTCCTTCATTATGTATAATTCAGCAAGAGATGCGAAAAATAATATGAACTATACAGAATAGCAATTGTCAAACAAAATAAGCCAAATGTTCAGCAACCAGGATCAGGAAGAGGCGGATTAAGATAGTTGGAGGCCCCTGGCGGTAAAAAGATCGAGGTCCATGGGTTCAAGAGTCGAAAAATTAAAATAGTGAAAAGAGATTCGCTGACCTTAAATTCTCAAAAAAAAAAAATGCATTGCTAATAATAAAACTCAACATCTAAAGAGAAAAATCTTAACTGTATTTAAAAAAATTAAAACCTTTACCAAAGTGCTTATGTATACACAGTTTTACTATACAACTTTATTTCTTGATTTCTCATTGGCAAATTCATCAATTATTTTTTCGTGTCTATTTTGCCATAAACATCTTGTGTTCCATATGGCCACGTTGTTCAATTTGTTTTCTCTCCCATAGTACTTCTTAAATCATTTTTAAATCGCTTTAAAAATGAAGATTTTTCACCTGATGTATTCGATATCGGTATTGCTAAAAATGTTTTTAGAAGTATCTCTACATTAGGATTTCTCTTGCAACTCGATAAATTTCTAGTGAGGGTCTTCATTGTACCTTTGTTTTCTTATAAAAATAGTAAAAACTGATCCAATTCGTATCGTCAAAATTAAAAGATTCAATATCGTCTTTGTAAGTTTCCTTTAGTTTTTGTGTAGGCTTCTTCTTAATTTCACACAGGTATAATGATCTCTCTTTAAAAAAAATACAGTAAAGTGTTCTATAACAGCTCTACGCGGGATATTTCTGCTCTTGCTCTATCGACTATGAAACTTTTCCTTCTTTCAAAAATTCATAATAGATTTTTTTTACTTTCACTGAAAAATTTTCTCTTTTGCTGCTTGCAAACTTGCCCAACTTCTTCAAACGAGAGTCCTGATAAATCAGTTGCTTCTATTTTTATTTTTACGAATTCATTTCTGAAATCTTGGATATAATTTTCTAGAGATTTTAGTACACTAGATCTTTTTAACAATTCACACTCACCTTATTGCAATGATTTGCTAGAATGCTTTGAATGAATTTGGGTTCGAAGCAGTACTTGGCATCAGTCAGGCTAAGACCCCCTGAAATTCTGCCATACCCTCGATGTGGGGGTCGCGGGGATGTACATTACGGTATGATGATGGTACTGTAAGACGATAGCTGTATATTGATCAGAAGGCCAGGTCAGAGCTTGTAAACAACCTTTCTGTGGCTTATAAACACTGGTCCTGCACCTAGAGTTATAGTTTGGTATATGAGCAGTTTTCTTTGATTGCAGGAGCAAGCGAGATTGCTCGAGGTTAATTCACACACCCTGGATGCAAACTTGTACGTCAGTTTGGTGATACAAACTGTTGCACTGCCATTTATGAATATCGTTCAAGAGGTGTTTCTCAACAGGATAACGTGCGCCCGCATTCCCTGTTGTCACACAACATGCTGCATTAGAGTTATTGTTACTTCGGCCTGCTAGATCATCAGATCTTTCTCCAAGCAAGCATGGACGGGACATCATTGGACGGAAACGACAACGTCATTTCCAACCGAAATTAAACAAACTTATATTATCCGACCAAGAGCAACAGGCATGCAATTCCATCCCACAAACTGATATCCGATACTTGTACGACACAAAGTATGCATGTTTGCATGCTTGCATTTAAAATTCTGCCAGTTACACTGGTTTTTAATGTATCATCATTTCACATTTGAGATGACTCTTCTCGCGCTTATATATATATTAACCTGTGGCCTTGAAAGTTTAAAGAAATATGTTATGCAAATGTATTGCCGAAGTTGCATTAGTCTACAATAACTTTTTCTTGTTATTGTGATTTTTCCCCCATCAGTGTAAGATGTATCTGAGAGTAACTAAGCATGGCTGTGAACTAAAAGCGAACTTGTTTGACTTGAATAGTATTCGTTTGTTCGATATAAAATTTGTTCAAAAAACCTCATGCAAAAATTTTGTACAGATATACGGGAGAGAGAGAGAATATGGATTTTAGTGGGGCAAGGGCCAACTTCGGCCAAACTGCGCCAAACACCAGATATACGGGAGAAAGTTGGCCAGGACTAGCCCGACTCAAATAAGTGAAAATCATCGAGGGTTACAATCAAGGACATCTTAAAACTTTTTGAGGCCTTGGGCCCCTGTTAAAATGTAGGCCCCATCTATGACCCTTAAAAGCAAAGATGTAGTTACCACCGTATCAATGATAAGGGGCTCCAAGCTATAGGAGCCCCAATATGTGTAAGGAAAAAATCGCAAAATGCTAAGGGGCCCCCCAAAAAGGGTCTTTACGGAATTCTGATGCAGGGCTCACTCACACATGACAAGACTTAAAAGTAGACAGTACATAGTATACGCTAGTGGCGGTTTATCCATTGGGTGGGTGCCCAGGGGCCCGGAGGAGCCTGGAGGGGCTCGGATAAGCAGGAATTAACCAGATTTTCTGGTTATAAATTTCGATCCTCCAGCGCCAAGGGGGCCTGTAGACCTTCTGCGCTCAGCGCCCAAAATGAGCTTAAATCGGCACTGGTATACGTTGACAAATACTCATACAAACAATAACCTGAAACAAATACATGCGCATGACTTACATTTGCACAAACCAGCTTGACCGACTGCTGTCTTTAGATTGAATGAATAATGAAGGTCATTGTTGGTAAGCATAGGCCTATACATGGACAACGGTCATCACATAATAATGCAGTCTTGCTACTGTTACCAGTTGACATATAGTTCGAAATTCCTAGTTTTTCAGAAAATACATCCGGAAATAACATTTGACCGTAAAAATTATTCGAACCTCAATTTTATAAAGGCTCAATCGTGAACAAGATGAGGTCCCCATTGAGGCCAAGGCCCAGTTGGCCCATGCCTTAAGATGTCCCTGTTCATATCATTCGGTTCAAGATATTTTTGTTGTATGTTGAATTTGTAAGAAGAATCCACCAAGCTTGAGGCCCCTGGCGTCCGCCAGCCGCTTAACCCGCCACTGGGATCAGGGCGTCCTAGTGTTAGCTTGCTGCACCTCAAGGTCGACACTTTCCAGAACATATTCCACCAACGGGAAAAAATCTAATCCAACCATGATGTCATAAATATGATGAAAAAGGGAAGAGGATAAGACGTGAGACGCGAGTTTATTGCAAGGAGTGCTTGTGTGCAGTACCGTGTTTTGGGATATACGACACTGTAAAAGATTTGTAAAATTTATGTATTGAAAATCATGTTGTTGTGTTTTTATATTATATTATACTAGTTATATTTAGCTTAAAAATTTTGTTTAAAATTTGCTCTAATTGAATAATTGTGTGTGTAATTCACATTACTTTTTTATGTGTGTATGTAAAAATTATATATATATATATATAAAAGTTATTGCTTTTAAAATTTTATTTTTGTAATAAAAAACTATTTTCTAATTTTTATAATAATATAAGGAACAAAAATATCCAAAAAATTCCATTTTTGGTCCATTTTTCTGAAATATATGTCACAGTTAAGGGGTTACGCGATGTGTTTGCTTTACAAATATAACAGTTTATATATATATATATATATATATAAAACTGAATGTAAATAAAGATATCACATTTTATATGTGAATAATTCACACACACAATCAGATTAAGCTGTTTTCATTTTAAAAAAACTTAATTTTTTTTTTTAGTTTTCATAGAATAATACTAGGGAATTAAAAGAGAATCATTGTCTCTGAGTAATTTATTTTATGTACTTCACATAAGAGTAATGTTTTTATACTTCCATTTGTAGCCTAAGATGAGTTAAAAATTGCATGCTATTCTTCTTTTGTCATGAAGTCATCGGTTAATGTGCCAAGAGTAAATGCATAATATATTTTTTATAACAATGCTTGAATATGTGATAAATGATGGCATTTTAATTCCCAAAATTTCTATAAATCAAAGTTTGACGACCGAATTGCCCTGAATTCTGACATTTACTATAGGAAACGAAGTGTTTCAAGAAAGATGCAATTTGTGTGCGGCATGTGTGAAAAAGAGCGGAAAAAGAAATTGCGTCTTTTTTTTTTTAAACTTCATATTCTTAGGCGGACCAGCCCGTTGAAATTCACAACTGTCTGCAGTAAAAATGCGCTATATTTTAAAAACTTTTGCTTTTAATGCAAAAATTCTCTTAAGCTTTTTAAGGTATTGAATTCAAACTTATATAAAAATGTCTTTTCTAGAGTTTCAAAATTGCCTTACATGTGAACCTCATTTTTTTAAGGAAGATTAAATCAAACGTACTTTTTTTGAAACAATAGTTAGGTCACACTTTGGTAATATTTGAAGTAATTGTTTTCTGAATTCCCATACACAACTGTTTTGGAATGGAAAATATTTTTCTGATTCTAAGCTTATTCCTGCTATGAGGTGGCAGCTATAACATAGGGGTCGAGGTCACGGACTTGAGTCTGGCATGTCATGAGTTCGAGTCCAGTACCGCTGAAGACCCGTCGTGCAGAGGGGGCCGATGCACTTTAAAATTGTCGAGACTTAAACGTCCTCCCGTTGGTGTGGTGTGGAAATTAGGAGAGGGGTTGTCAGCTCAGGTGTCGTCCTCTTCACTTGACCATGGTTTGAAATTCCATCGCCACTAGTCCTCGTGCAGCTGTATGATGCGCCTTTAATGGAACTCTTCCTCCCTCACTCCTGCTATGAGCTTCAATAGGATCACTCTCAAGGAAATGTTGAATAATAACTCTCCCTAGACATTTACTTAATGCTATATAATAATTCTTCAGGTTTCATCTAATTATTTATTTCATTTCATTACAAAATCTATGTATCATAAGACACTTAAAAAGGCGAATTTTCTGGTTTTTTACCTTTCCCTCGAAATTTTTCTTTCTTTCTTTTTTTACCTTTTACCTTAATTCTTTTTATTGTCCTTGTTATTTATAGAATTTCCGCCAGATGATTAATATCTTTAGTTGATAGAGCACTTAGTTTTTCTGAGGAAAAAAAGTTTGCTTCCGAAGTTCTGCATACAATGATAATATTTAAGACTAACGTAGGGTGATATGTCACCAAGCCCTTCCTATACTACCTCCAAATCATCATTTGTATAATCCATTTAACAGCTTTTACAGAAAATTTATATATAAGAGGAGGTGCTGTTTTAAGTACCTTTTCGAAGGTAACGTAGTGGAAAACTAGAAAAATAATAACTGTATTCCAAAAATTATATGTCGTCATAAAATTTTCAGATAATTTTTTAAAAAAAGCATTTTATAGTAACACCAAAGTGAGCGAAATTTTCCGTTTTATAAATCTAATATATAATTAGCAGAACAAAATAACTTAGAGGCCACCATTCCCTTAAAAGTCTCTTTTCTTGCTTGGAAGGTTGATTGTTTATTGATTTCGTATTTTGAAACAACACGAGGGATATTGGCAACGAGCCTCGTAATTCTGAGTCACGATCTATTTGTAACGAACTTCGTTCGCGTTAGTGGGAGAGGCAATCGAAGGAAGAGACGTATCTAAAACTCAACAATCTTCATTCCAATTAACTCCAAATATAATAAAGCTGCAAGTAGCTAAAGGAAGTGAGATAGCCCTAATTATTATTAATAATAATTATGTTTACTTAACATGAATATATGAAGGAATACAGACGTACGAGTTATCTTCTCTGGACACGAATAACAAGGCTCCAAATCCTATGGCCAGATACGTTATCAATTCAAAATACATTTCTCATAGATATAATTCGAACAAACACCAGCCAAACCTTAAAACTTGATTCATTTTTTATAAACAACATTTATTTTCCATAAGTCACGTTTCCTTTACAGAAAGAAGTTCTCAAATCCATTTAATGGATTTCCCCTTTTGGATTAATAGAAAGACACGAAGAGAATCTGTGAGCTCTCTCGCGGGCCCCTAGATGTGGGGGGAAGAAACACTCAACATGATTCAACTGATCTATTTGTTTCCACACACACACTAAGAACAGACACAATTTCAACTAATAATAGTAAGAGAATGTCTCAATGTTAACCGTGAAAGTAGAACAACAACAGTAAAACGTGAACGATTAGAAGACTAACAAACTTGATCCTTATCTAAATTAAGGATCTAACCCAGGGGTACTCAACCTTTTTTTTTCTGCTGGGCCGCGTGCATATTGCAACTATTTCACGCGGGCCGCATACATATGTTAGTTATTTTGGGCGAGCCGCAACATGAGGATAAATAAGGGAGGGGGAATGCTTTAAGACCAAGATAACATTGGAAATTTAAATGTGGAAAATTGATCGAAATATTATTACTCCTGTTTTGCTTTTATTTTTACCATTAACACTAAATTAGAAGAATTTAAGAAACATTCCTTCACAATTTCTGCATCAGTAAACGGTTTCATATGATTACCAGTAGTATAACAAACTTCATAGGATGTCTTTGTTACCGCTGTGATATTACCACTGACAAAGCACTTTGTTGCTGTTGCAAAGATTATTCAAGAAAGCCTATTTATCACCTCTTGAAAGAGATCTTCGAAGAAAAGTGTCATTGAATGATTCCTATTTATTGGTATTTTTTTAAATGCAGCACTTTCGTGACAGATCAAACAATTACTGATCCTTGTTTGTTTTTCACTACAAAATAGTCGACCTCCCAATCGTCTTTAAACGATATTTTTTCTTCGAATTTTTTTCGCTTGCAAGATATGAAAGATAGTTAAAAATTAGTTCCACCCATAAAATTTCCGCTACTCCACTGTTGTCTGTTATCACAAACCGTAACCGTTCCAAATAGAAGAAGAATATCAATTCGTACCCGTAAGACACACCGACAGCAAAAAATAAAATCGTATATTTGATTTCTTGACAAAGAATTTCCAACCAAATTTTTAATACAATACTCTTAAATCAGCAAATTTCTCAGAGCAATGGGCCATGACCGAGCCACTTAAAAAGGCTCGGTGGGCCGCAGGTTGAGTATCGCTGATCTAACCTATTATCTGGTTTAATCTAATGTTAATTCCATCATAGTGAACAATTTTCACTTTAAAGTTTCATTCCAATAAGAATCAAATCACTATAATTCTAATATTATACCTTCAGTAGGAATCTCACCTGGCTCGAGTATATCTTCTCTCCTTCTCTCTCTCAAGCAAGAAAACCTCGCCTTTTTATAGTAAATTAATTTACATATCCCGATTCTTTTCTTCCGAATGGTTAGTTGTGAATAACGCAAATTGATAGCCCAATGATTTCCCAAGAGGATTATATGGAAAAACGCGTATAGATCCATCACAAATCAGTTACATTTTGCCGGGGATTAACCTGAGCTGGCATCTTAAATTTTTACACAACACCAACGCGAGGACTTAGAGCCTCTATAGATTTAACATGCATCGGTTCCTCTACACGGAGAGTCTTTAGTGGTATCAGGACTCGTGGGGTTATGATTTGACCAAAAAAAAACCGACCATGACTTTGTGATCATGACCATTCGGCAACCGAACTCTGAAGATCTCCTTGCAGGATAATCGCAGCAGTCAATTAAATCAAACAGGACTGCCAAGATTTTGTATTGCGTAGCACGGAAAATTGGAGGGACCCCCTAACTCATGTTGACTCTTCAATAATTTATCTGCCTTTTTGTATTGTTGAGTTTTTTATTTATTCATTAACTACATAGAATCGGTTTTATTTATAATTTTTTTGAAAACTGTCAGTTCGAGTGCAAAATCAAAAAATCAGCTTAGAATTCCTGCTTTTGAACTCATTTTTTAAATTGCATTGTAATACCATGAAAAGTTATTACTGAAACAATTATTTAACTTAGCGTAAAGAAATTTATTTCCATCTCATTAAAGATTGCTTTTTACATGTTTTATTTTATTTACAACTTTCAAAATCTCATAATAATACAAGGATTTTTTTCCATCAAGTTTAAAGAAATTTTTTTGAGTCTTTTATTGAAGAGGCTTTCAAAACCTAGAAATGCTTCAGTGGTTCTTCAACTATGGTCTGCTGACCCCTGATGTTCCCCAGCGTCTTTTTAGGGGTCCGTGAAGGTCTCTTATTTAATGTTTATGATTTCCCTCTTTTACAGACTCTGAAAAACCTCGTGGGAAAATTGAAAGGTGTACCATCCCAAACTAGACCATTAAATTGCCCCTGATGAAAAAACTCTACCAGAATATGTATTTTGATCAAGAATATTAATTAAGTTAGTATTAAATTAGAATTTTGTAATATTCTTAATCAGATGCTTATGTGTTTTCTTAAAGGAAAAAAAAAAGAAAAGTTAAAAAGTCTGTATAAGTAGCAGTGGAACCTTTAAATCCCTCAGCCATATGTTAGGAGTCAGGGGAGGAAAGTTCAAAATCTTGAGGAACTTAACTGAAATATTTAAACCATGCTGCTTGAACCCAGTTTTTCAATGAGTTTTCTCTGGTCAACATTCTAATATTCTTTTATAGAACCATAATGAAAGATAAAGTAAATCAGCACCAGTACTTTAGTTCGTATAATCTTAATATAAAGTTTAGATGTTTTGTAGAAGTATATGTCCTTGTGGTTGTTGTGGCTAATCCTCAGTCTGTTTGTCGGAGTCAGACAAGACCCAAAAGACCATTGACCCTTAAGAAATCCAAGTATGTGTCCTTTATGGTTCAAGTATGTGTCATGTGCCCAAGTATGTGTCCTTTAAACACATAGAAACAGTCAGCTTCTGCGTCACATCTAAGATTAGGTCAATAGGGGTAAACTGTCATCCTTGTTGATTGATTGCCGCGCAATCCCGTTTCCTTCCTGCCGTTTCCTGTCTTCGAACCCACCGGCGTTCTGCTTCGATAGACCGCTTGGCTTGGGGTTAAGTCATACATCCCCGATTGTGCGGGAGCCTCTTGATTTGTTTAATATTTCTTTCATAGTCTATCTTTTTCACCCAATCTACTGGGTAAAAGCGCCAGATGCGCTGTCACGCACGTATATCTAATTTTAGTTAGTCCGCGTGGCAGCAGACGTCGACGAATTGACGAAGCCGATATTATTACACCTGTAGCAGTAGAACAACGAGCTGCCAACTGCCTGGAGGAAGCTGTAAGATCATTTACCGCCATGTGGAGCAGGTGTCGATCTTCACGCGCTGACGTCACCTTCCACCGTCCACTGTCAGTTTTTTGAGTTGTTCGGTGCTCGTCTGTCCATTGCTTCCAAGCTCACATCACTGTGGAACTGTTTCGCGGCACACGAGCTCCTATTGCGTGATAGGAAAATCCACCTTGCCGAACGCCGATAATCCTCACCCGTTCAAACTCCATAAGCTGTTGGGATTTCTCCTTATTTCGTCGTGGAGGCATACTTAGTTCTCACTAAATGTTCGCCATTAACAAATAATCATTAACTATTTTCAACATCCCGCTGCGGCCCTCGATTTATACGCTTTCAGCATCAGTTCAGAGGGCACTGCGCACGCCATGCATGCGTGGTGGCTCTGAAACTTTGCTATTCTACGTAACATCCTATAATTGATATTTGCTGCAAAGTTCATTTAATTCTGATGATTTCTTCATGGTGTTGCATTTTTTACAAACAGCAGTGTATATGTCGCAGGGAAGCGATGAAATTAGGAATTTGATCAAATCCCTAAGGGATATGACTAATTCACGGGACATGTTAAAATAACGTCTCTTCAAGGTCATTTTCCTGAGGAATGTGAGGGATTTGAACGAATCCCTGATCTGTTTCAATGAAATGATGAAATAATATTATCAAGAGTTTAAAAGTGTTTATTTAACGAATATATATATATATATATATATGGGGCATTATTAAACTTAGAAATAAGTAATACAACAATAATAGTCAATGAAATACAAATCATTTTTTTGAAACTAATTAACATATAATTAGAAAATTAGGCTTTTATTTTTTGATGTATAACATCTTTCCTTTCGGTTGTTGGGTATTTGTGGAAGTGATTTCGTGAAAAGGGAGGGAAATGTGTAACAGGAAACCGGGGAAACGCAAACGGTGGCGTCGATCGACTTGACCTGTCCCCTCCCCTTTCATAGTTTCTTTACTAATGATGACCTGCTTTGGGGAGGGGAGGGCTTACACACTAAAATATCAATCTCCATGTTAATCCTGTGGTGCCATTTTTTTAAAGGTATGGGGTTGATATTGGGGGGATCGATAGTACTGCCTGTTTGGTTAGGAAGTGCAAGGACTCGACCCCCCAGGTGCCTCCCCCTGAACAGCATTTTGCTAATGCAAATCCTGACTAGCTCATTTCATCATTTTACTGAAATAGACGAAGGATTTGATAAAATCACTTACTTTCATCAGGGAAATGACCTTGAAGAGACGTTATTTTAACATCTCCTGTCAATTGACCATATCCCTTAGGGATTTGATCAAATTCCTTATTTCGTCATTTCCCTGCGCGACCTATATAAAGATAAAACATTTTAAGATTAAACACTCTTTTATTATATTATAATACAAGTTTAAAAAGTGCTTCAAAATAAAGTTACTATATATCAATAAAATGTTCAGTTTTAATGAATAGGATGAGCTCTTTAGGTACTAGTTACTATATAAACTTAATACAGAACGTGAATCCATTTTGCATACATATTTATAAGTTTCTTATTGATTTTTTTTTATTGTGACTCGTGGAACCCCAGGGTTCCGTGGAACACACTGCTATAGAGAATCAATTATTTTATAATACTATTCATTTTTATCCGAGTTGAGACATTTTTTCTGTTATAAAATGTGTTCTGCATTTTTTCTCTTCCGTAAAGCTAAATGATCTAGCCCTTTACATGTCAAGAAGAAACATTAATTATTTGTTTTTTTTTTAAATTTCAATTACGCGTTATACTATAAAGAAATGTGGGAATTACAATGCTCAACTACAATCTCATGAAAATTGAGATATTTTTCTGTGTCCAAAAATGGGCTTCGAGTTTTGTTCAAGCTCATGTACATTTGACGAAGACAGCCTCTTAAGGAAAAATAATTTTTTGCAAAGTTATCTGATATGCATAATTGCTACATTTTTCATATACGTTGCGGATTCCATTAATAAGATGTAGGGGTGAGCGACATGTCGAACTCGAAGTACGTTTGTGTGTTTGTAAATCTTATGAATGTTAGGTTAGAAGGTCAGGTCAAATTTGCAATAGGGGGTCTATCCGGTTTGCCAGATTATTTGGCGACAACCAAAGAAGCCAGATCTTTTTTTTATGTAAAACTAAATCTATATTTTAAGCTTGCATTAATAAATATGTAGACAGGTTATTTCCAGACAGGTCTAGCAACTTTCAATTTATAACAACTTATACTATGATCATTATATTAAATGCAGCTGCAAGGTTTAAATTTATAATTAATTTGCATAATTTAGCTGTATGTATTCATTAAAAATATTAAAATGAAAATAATAAAGTCATTATAATCACTTACCAAATATTGTATTATTACATACTAAACTCATTACTCTATTAGAACTAACGCATAACTTATATTAGTTTCAATAATATTTATTAGATTAATCCATTTATCAATGTGTTTACAAAATTTCTCAAAATAGCATAATTTTTTATAAATAACTGTTAGTATCACAAACTAGTTCATGGAAATAGATGGAAAATTTTTGTATGTAAATTATTTTGAATTTTTTTTTTCTTTTTTCGAAAAGAAAATGCTTAGATAGCTTTAAAAATATTTAATTCTATATGGTTTAAAACGCATCAATACAAAAAAATGTCCTGAAAATTTCAAAGAGGACGTCTGGAATCTTGAGCAAAATTTACTAATTTATTCTTTTGTCTTCAACACCTTTTTAGTTTGAACATTTTCGTATACTTTTAATGAGCAAAAAGATCCAAAGCGTAAATAAAACAAATTCAATAATTTTGTTTGGGGGGAGGAAAAAGACTAGCTTAAAATTCTTCATACCCCTTCTACCCTCAAAAGTTTTCTTTAAAGAATTTTTAAATATAACCCAAAACTAAAAGTATAAGAAATCAAATCGAAATGCTTAAAATGATAAAAAAAGATATACCTAGAATCCTCTCATTACAATACACATTTAGGATGTTAAGTTATGGTCCTATGAATGCTATATATATATGCCGTTGGGCCTGGGTTCGAATCCTGGAGAAGGCATGGATGTTTGTAAATGTATAGTGCTTTAGCGGCATAGGGGTACTCTAAATAACCGTCGAGCTGCAAGTCTTCTCGAGAGGTTGGTGGAAGGGGAAGAAAGTCGGGAGGCAGCCAACTTTCGGTAGCCCGTACGCTGTACGGGCAAACCGCTTAAGGGGTTAATGAGATTTATCTCCAACTCTTAATTTTATTAAATAAATTTATTCTCTCTAATTAATGAAACCACAGTAAATATTTTTATAAACTATGCTCATCTTTTCATATTGCGAATTTAACAATTTTCCTCTTTTAGGTAAAAGAGCTATATATATTATTGCATTTATAATTTAATATATCTTATGTTAAACACACGCGCGCGACGAAAGAACACGACTTTTTTGGATCGATATTTAACTGACGTCATTGCCATTCTACAGAAATCGATGTGAAAAGGGGGAAATTTCTTTTTTTCTTTTTGTATTACTCATTTGCGCATAAAAATCGTTTAAATCCACCTGATAAAAAAACAAACATTTTAAATACCTTAAGGAAAAAACAACCATTTATCATAAATTATTGTCATAAGTGGCTAGTTATTTGTGAAACTTACGTAACCATCGAGTTGAACGTTCTAAAGGAAGTAGTGTGATACATCTTTTCCAATTACTTTTTTTGCGATAAAATTTAAATTAAAAAAATTGATCAGGATGTAATTAAATTCAAAAGAGTTCGCTGAACTGCTAAATCTTACTTTTTTGACTTTTTTTTCTAAAGTGTGTGTATTATTATCTTAAGAGTATAAAATTTTATACAAGATAATTTTATTACAAAAAAAACTGATGGACAAATTAATATATTTAAAAATGAAAAATAATTTTAAGATTTTATTCTTGACGTAATGTAGACTACTATAATTTACTACAAAAATATTTTGCATGAAATATCTTATCTAATTATTAATATCGATTTCAAATTAAATAATTCTCAGAATGGAACTTTGTAAATTAATTTTCACGATAAAAGTATGATAGTATTGATTATAAAGGTACATAACAGTCTAACGCAATAAATTATCATGTAGCTATTTACACAACTTGTCTATTAATTATAACTATTTTTTTAAATATTTCCTCGGCATTTCCTGTATCTATAGCTATGTAAAAATTTACCGAAGAATCGTAGCAATTTATTTTATAGCTTCAAGAAGATATATAGAACGATCCATCAAATATTACCAAAATTTTAAATAAATCTTGAGTCTTCATTAAATATGTATATCTTAATGTCTATTTTTCTAATCAACATTTTCTTTAATTTTCATCTTAAATTATTCAAGCATAAATAGAGAACTCTGATAAGTATTCTTTGAAACTAATAGGCTGAAAATACTACCAAATCAGACCCAACTGGATTACTAATTTGTTGATTATCGTTGTTCTTTCTACTCCTGAGCTTCCGACATAACACTGGTACTCTAAGAGAACTTAAGTATTTAATCAAATATCTCTAAAAATACAGAACATACATTTTTAAAACTTGCAAAGAACATTTGTTTTTGCATGAAAATATAGTTTCATAAGTAATCCCTAAACTAGAAAATGTACCTTGAAATTATTTGCTAAGAGTTAATTTAAACTCCGACTTTGTTGTTTTTAGCATCCAGGTCTTTTGACTTCTTTTCTGAGCTGTGAAAAACTTTTCTTAGAAACCTTTCTTGAAACTTTTTCTTAGAAACCAGTTCTGAATAATGGGACACGAATATAAGGGAAAATATATATTGTTTTCTTGAAGATATTGTTTCGTTTTTGTTTGTTAAAGTACGATATATACATCCAACTTTTGTATTAACATTGTTGAGATGTTTTTTATATAGCTGATTGCTCAAAAGTCCGATATAAAGAGCTAATTCAATTATAAATTTCAGCAGTGATACGTGAAATATTGACAATAAGCAAATTTTTTTCACAATTTTTGAGCCCAATATAAAGTATAAGGTTAACAAAAATCATCGTAATACATACTATGCAAATATTTGTTTGTAGTATTTATGTATCTTTTTTGTGTGTGTTTCATTAACATCTCTCATAGTTAGACTTATAATTTTGAGACGTTTTTATTGCATCTTTGATTGTAAAAAATTATGTATGTTTCTAGCAAAATTGAAATTGTTATTCTCTTCGGAGTTTTAAAGATTATTAATTTACTGGAAACAAAGTTAAGTTAATGTACTATATTGTGTGTGCTCTTAAATAAAGAAAAGGATCAAATAAAATGCTATTGTTGTTTAAAATATAGTATGTAGTGATAAAACAAATATAGAGTACAAACAAAAATATTATTCCATATGATTATTGGGGGTGTGTGTATGAAAAATGTCTAATTTTTAACAATAAAGTTATTTATTTATTTTTTTATTTTTATTTTTTTTAATTTATTTATTATTTATTTATTTATTTATTATTTATTTATTTTTTGTAAATCGCCGCTGAGTCTTAAATTATTAAACAAATGTCTGTTAATTGAATGTCCCTGTATTTGTTTTTAGAACATTCATATTTGGAAAAGGTAATGGTAAAAACCAATGTCAACTAAACAAAATAAAAATGAAATGATATAAAATTCATTAATTTTTGATAAAATTCGCAGTCACACCATTAATCTTAAAATTGAGGTGCTGTATGTGAAAAAGAAAATTGTATTTCAAACTATACTGCAATTATATAAGTATAATTCTTCCTCATGTTAGATTTTTAATATATATATATATATGTAAAAGGAATCACACACACACACCGTGCTCTCTCTAAATAATAGGAAGATTTTTGTTCCTTTTTTTTTTTTATTTGTAATGCAACTGGCAATACAGAGACAAGATACAAAGATCCAGAATAAAAATACAGTAATAATGCAATATATAGATCACACAAAATTAAAATGAACACATAAAAGTCTACACAAAGAATTACATAAAAAGGAAAGTGAAAAGGATAATATATATATATATATAGAACTAGCTTTCGAGTATCTTGAGAAAACATTGTTCTGCGAGAGCACTGAGCAAATGGGGTTTTGTTCTTTATCTAAATTCACATAAAGACAAAAGGCACAATAGATCATAAGCGATGAATATTATCTTGCTCATGGGTCACATCGAAGTTTGGTTTGGAACAAAAATATTATTGCATATTTTTTATAAACCTAAATGTTGTAAAATTTATTGCATGTCTGTACGGATTAATCTATTGGGCGCTTGGGGCAGGCGCCCAGAGGCCCGGATAAGCTGGACTTAACCAGATTTTCTGGTTATAAATTTCGATCCTCCAGTGCCAAGGGGGCCTGTAGATCATCTGCGCCCAGGGCCCGAAATGTGCTTAAATCGGCACTTTTGCATGTGTAGTATTGAAAGTGTGGTAGTGTATTGCGCTTCTAAGTTACAGGTCCGGGGTTCAAATCCCGGGCTGGGCAAGGTCGACTCAGCCTTTCATCTCCCTTCAGTGGGTCGATAAATGAGTACCAAGCTTGCTTGGGAACTGAACATTGGGGGTTCCGCGTTAGACTGATCACCTGAACGAAACATCTACACATACACCCCAGCGCTTAAAGTCACGTAAACTGAGAGGAACACTGTAGGTCTTGGCCCTTATGGACTGTTGCGCCTCTTAGTTCAGCTCAATTCAGTTCACGAATAACAATATCAAAAAAGAATTATACGTTAAAGTATTATTTACTTTTCCAATACCATAATAATGTGTTTAACCATGACAATTTACGTTAATATTACGTCAAATCGAAAATTAAGTTGCAGTCAATTGTGCTGTTACAAAAGAATACAGATTAATATTTCAAAGTCTGCGAAATCTATATTAATTTGATCAAGTTTTTGTGGTTAGGGCTAAATTAATTATTTTAATTCTAAATTTAATTCTTTGATTAATAAAGATAACTGATTCTGTTTCAGGCTAAGATTTACTCAAATTTGTGTAATTGCAATTGTGTCAATAAAATTGCGGATTTAAGTAATTAGTTTCGTAAAGTATCTAATTTCACAATTTAATTCAACAATATTTAATAAATACAAGAATATAAGTTTAAATTTTAGTTTTTAAAGTTTAAAATACACACACACACACACACATATATATATATATATAAATGTATAATATCTTCAGTTTGCTCTTTGTTTTGAAGGAAATCCATTTTTAACGGTGTTTAAATGTAATATATCGAATATAATTTTTAAAAGTATTCTACACTGCTGCCCACCGTAAATGCAACATCAAGAAAGACAAGAGATAGCACAACAAAATTTATTTTGTAGATAACATGTTGACCAAGTATCAAATGATTAAATTTATAGACTTCTGTGAAGTGTGGTTAATGCCAGAATCAGCAGCCAGAGTAGCCATCACTGTTGGAGATCACCGATGCCACACGCCTCGGCATTGATTCAAAGAGACTTTGGATGTGTTCTTGGGGTACAGCAGACCAAGCAGCTTTCACACGTTGCCAAAGTTGATCTGGTGTGGCAGCTGGGGGTGTAATATGGGTCAATCATTGATCAACCATGGACCATATGCTTTCTATCGGCGAAAGATCCGGAGAGCAAGCCGGCCAGGGAAACAATTCAATCTGGTGATTGACGAAGAATCTTTGGGCAATGCGTGCCACGTGTGGTCGCGCATTATCCTATTGAAATATGGCTGTGTGGCCAAGCCCTGAAGGTAAGGAAGGACAACTGGCTCCACCATCTCGGAGATGTAGCACTGGCTGTTTAAAGTACCGGCAATGCGTACTAGAAGAGTGCGAGAGTGATATCCAATACCACCCCATATCAAAATACCCGGTGCAGGAGCAGTGTGGTGGTGCATAACACAGCTGTTCAGCATCCTCTCTCCACGGTGTCTCCAGACTCGAATCCGACCATCGTGGTGTTGCAGACAGATGCGTGACTCGTCAGTAAAGACAACTTCATTCCATTCTGCCACCCACATCCTTCTTTCATCGCACCATTGGCGGCGGAGACGTCTGTGGTTCTGCGTCAAGGGTAGACCAAGCAATGGACGTCTTGCGGACAGACCACTCTGCTGTAAACGGCGTCGAATGGTACGCGCAGACACTGAATGATGCGTTACAGACTCAATGTGCTGTGCTATGATTTGTGATGTGACTAAGCGATCCGTCACTGCCATGCGCACAATTTGCCTGTCCTCACGTGAAGTTATGCACTGAGGTGGATGCGATCGACCACGTCGGTCCGTCGTACCCTCCTGCATCCAATGGTCATATATCCGCATTACAGTTGCTTGGTTTCGTCCAACACGATTACCGATTTGCCTGAAAGATAATCCACAATTTCTGTAGGCCACTATCCTTCCTCTGTCAAACTCGGATACTTGATCAAAAGCTGATCGCTGTTTTCTACGAGACATAACTGATCGTTTTTTGAAAAAACCACAAGAAAAACACAATTGCCGAACTTGAAGTCGAAATCTCCAAGCCTTAAATAGCGCTTTGAGGTGGCGCCACGGGTGCGCGTGATGTGTGTCTGCGCTGAAATTCTAATCATTTGCATATCTCACCTCCGCTAATGCATGCTGTAAATTTCAAGTTATTTGCCTGCTTCCTTGAGGGTGTTGCATTTACGGTGGCCAGCAGTGTAAAATATAACTTCATACTATTTTTAAATTAAAATATATGTAATATGGTGATTATATTAAGTCTCAGAAATTTATACCTTCCATTTTGTAACTGACGTAACTTGGAAATCAAATTCTAATTGTTAAAAGAACACGAAAAATGTGAATAAAGAAGTTCTGCAGTATAAATTTTAAAAAAGGATCTCTAAAAAACGGAATGTTTTTAAAAAAAAACGCGTGTTTTTAGTGACTCACGAGGAATGAAAGACTACAATTGTATAATAAAGGTTCTAAATCAATTTCCTGTATAATCATTGATAATTTATCAACGTCACTGTAGCTCTCAACAGATAGCGTAACATCCGTAGGTCAATTCGTTACATCGAACGATCAATCCATTCAGGAAATAACGACTGAGATCCCCAAAAAATGTTCTAAATGAATATCCTATATAAACATTGGTAATTTATCAACGTCACTGTAGTGCTCAACTGATGACGTAACATCCTGGGTCAATTCGCTACAACGGACGATCAATCCATTCGGGAAAAAACGACTGAGATCCCCCCAAAATGATCTAATTCGGGTAGGGTGGCCGACAAATGAAATCTAGGACAGACCGATTAACGGATGGGAGGTATCTTTTTATATAATTGCAAACAGTAACGTTGTTTAATTTAAGAATTTTGGAAACGGGTTTATATAGATTGCAATGCTTCTGTTGACTAATCAAGGGTATAAACTGTAATAGCTCACATCCTACTATTAGATTAATTGCATTAGTTAAGTACATTATATACTGACCTATAATATTGAAAGATTTATTTCATTATTTTGACTTTAATTTGCGCTCTAGAAATTGATTATTTTAATCTTCATTGCATTTCTTTTAAAAATATATATATGTTAGACATACCCAAAACAACTATCTTTAGTATGAAGTTAATCTTCGTACTGAAAAAATAAACTGATAAATAATTTAATTTCATTGTAGAGAAATTTTGAATCCGAAAAATATTTTGAGTCTAACTGAATTTATGGGTTACAAGGAATTATTTCATAACAACACTTAAACAAACGTAATTTATGATAATTGTATACAAATAAATCTATATCTAATATTGAGAAACATGAATTTGGCTTCGACGCTGCAAATTGCAAAATATAAAAAGTTTCCATTTCATTATAGTTGTCTATATTTTTGTAAAATCCTTCGTATATAATTTTGAATGCAAATGAAATTTAAAAACGAAATTAATTGTATTCAATAGTGTACACCAGTGGTCTTCAAACTTTTTCAACTCACAGAACCCCTAGAACTCGAAGGTGTTCTCGTGGAGCCCCCAGAACTAGAAAGTGTTTTCATGGAACCCCATTCCACATACATACTTAGAAGATTAGTGATAGGTACCTTACATAAAGGCAATAAAAAAAAGTTTTACATTTATTATTAAAAATTCTAATCTAATTTATTGATATAAATTACTCATTAATTATATTAATTTGTGTTCCAAGTGTCATTTACCATGCATTTTATTTAGTCATTAGGATACGTGCTTGCTGTTTTCCCACAAAATGTCGAAGTCTATTGAGATATTAAATACAATCGCATTACGTATTCTGAGTTTAATTTGTTGTTGTAGCCACTCATATTGATAAATATATTTCCCTTAAACACTATGTTCTGAATAGCATTAAAATACTTATAGCTGTGCGAGACATACTGTGTATTTTGCATGAATTTGTAACCTAAAATTTAGGAGCTGTTCTTGCATAAATTTAGATTTTAACATCGACTCTGTTAATAGGTTCAGAAATTATTTCCTCACCTTCTTTATAGGTATTTTTTTCCACAAATGCAAAAAGGTGCCTTTTCCTTAAGAAAATTATTTAGTTTTGTAAGAAATTGTGCTAACTAACGAGTATGAAATTTTCTCGTGGAACCCGAAATAGTAAACAACAGAATTTTCACAATCTAGTAAGAAGTATATATATATAAAGATAAAACGTTTTAATATTCTTTTATCATATCATAATACAAGTTTAAAAAGTGTTACAAAACAAAGTTATTATATATAAATAAAAAATTTTCAGTTTTAATTAATAGGATGAGCTTTAGACTCTTGTAATTATATAAACTTCATGAATACGTGAACCCATTTTGCATGCATATTCATGAGTTTCTTTTCGATTTTTTTATTGTGACTCGCGGAATCCCTGGATATGCCTTTTGGAGCTCCAGGGTTCCTTGGAACACAGTTTGAAGACCACTGGTATACACTGACTACCTCTCTTATGGGGGGAAAGTATAACACAAAATACACGTATTCGACAGCCTTAAAGGAGTTATCTCTTGAGTAAAAATTAAAAATCTGATGCTATATATGAGAGGGAAAACTCCCAAGCCCCACCCTTGTATACGCTACTGACCCTGTTTGAAAAGCTTAAATAAAAAAAGCGACATTTTTGATATCTTTAACAAAAAAAATAACAAAACAAAACAAAAAAAATCGTTTTTATACAAATTTTAACACTTTTTTCTGATTTTCAATAATCTATTAAACATTGTTAAGAAGTCAATGTCTTACATTCTGATATCATTACGAAACTATTAATTGTTTAAAAGGAGGAAAGTCGTTCTTACATTTAGTAACTCATAATATAACAACTCTAATAATATTTGCATCTCTAGTTTAAAAATACGATTTGATTTGCATATATTGAATTCTTATGTAATGTATTTCTTTTTTGCGTTTTTTAAAAATATATTTGCTTTAGAATTGAATTATACTTTTATATCATTCAACTCTCATTTATATTAATTAATTCTTTGTTTAAATACTAAATATACACAAAATTCTTCTTTATAAATTTCTCTGTCTCCTTCTTTTGTATTATATTTATTTATTTATTGCATAAAGAAAGCTTAACAAAAAATAGAAAAAATTTTTTAAATACAAATGAACAATGTAAGCAAATTATTGTAATCAAAGTCGTCTTTACGTATATATGCAGCCCGTTCCAAAAACTGAATTTTATACTTACAAATACATATGTGGTAATTGATGTTTTGCTCCTTGAAGCACGAATAGTATCGGACACAATATTTAAAGTTGATAAGAACTATATTCTCACGAATTTCTTTTTCAGAATATGAACAAATTATGTTAACTTAACTTAGTGACGCGAAAGCCCATGAGGCCTACTGTGCCCAACTCAGTATACGCGACCGTGGGCCCTGAGGTGCATGAGCAGATGTTACGTTCAGGTGTGGTCAGTCTGACGCGAAACCCCTAGTGTTAAGTTCCCAAGCAAGCTTGGTACTCATTTATAGACCCACTGAAGGTATGAAAGACTGAGTCAACCTTGCCCACTCCGGGATTTGAACCTCAGACCTGTGGCGTGGAAGCGCGATGCACTAACCACTCAGCCACTGGGCTACAATAAATTATGTTACTAAGGGATATTTTTATTAACCTCACACTATAAAGGGCTATTGGCGAAGGATCTCGTAATTTTGTACCATGTTCAAGGGACAAGGATGACACCTGAGCTGTCACTTTCCCCTCTCCTAACTTCTACACCACACCAAAGGGAGGACGATTGAGTCTTTACAGATTTAACGTGCAGAAGCCCTCTGTGCCTTTAACGTGCCGTGCTCTCAACAGTGGGTCTTCAGCCACACTAGGCTTGAACTCATGACACGTCAGCCACGAGTATGTGACCTTGATAACTAGGCTACCGCGGCCACAAATTGAGGCAGAGAGGGGGTAAACAATTTGAAAAGAACTACAGGAAAAGTTAGAATGAAGGAAATGACAACTAGGGTAAAGAGTGAAAGATATTATGTTTTCAAGAGCATAATAATATACAGGATGTATCTAAACTCTGCGGCAAAACTTTAAGGGGTGATAGTACATATCAAGACAAACAATAGTAAACAGGAAACTTAGGGTCCCAAACGTCTTCCGAAGGAGATAAGTGCCATTAAAGTTTAGGGTCCGAAATTTCAAATGATTATAAAAAACGGAAAAATGGGTCGTTTCATTAGCGGTTTTCGCTAAAATTATTCTTTTTGCCAGTATTTTCTTGAAAAATAAATTTTAAAGATAAAGCTCAAAAAATGTCGATAGAGGGCGCTTAGACTTTAGATGTAACGAGCAACTATTTTTTACTGTTGTTTTTTTTATCCCATTAAATGCTTTCAAAAGCTTAGACTTAAATTTTGAATTGTTGGGGGGTGGTTAAGTAGCGCAAACTCAACTGTGTTCAGGAGGTGAAATTTGAACTCACCTTCTTCCCTGGACACAGTTCAGTTATTCAAGATCTTCGATGCTCGGTCGAAGACTAGGCAGCAGCTACTATGACAAAATTAAATTAAAAAGTTATTCATAATAGACATGAGCAATTTCTCCCCGCAAAATACCCAATTTGCAATCAAAGTGTAGTACACAAGGATTTAACTGTTTGATGCTAATTGTATGTAAGGATGTAAAGTGCAAAGTGTTCCAGCCAACATAAAGGCTCGTATGTGGTTCCAACATGACGGAGCGCCTGCACATTTCAGCGCAGATGTACGAAGTGTATTGGATACAACATATCCAGAGCAATGGATTGGGTGGGGTGGTCCGGTAAATTGGCCGGCACGCTCTCACTCGGACGAGGCCCTGGTTGCAAGGATTGCCGTCGTAACAGGCGAAATCCGGGAGATGCCCGGGGTATTTGCTAATGTTCGACATTCCCTCCGCCGGTGGTGTGAGGCCTGCATCTTTGCTGGTGGGCGCTTTTTCGAGCAGTTTTTGTGATTCCGCAAGAAATTCATTCGTTTACCATTTTCTACGTGTCATCATTCATTCGACCTTCATTCATACGCACTATGTGCGTACATTAAATTGTTTCTTTTTATTTTGAGCAGAGAAGAGTTGCTCTCTCTCATGTCTATTATGAATGACTTTTTTTTAAATTTTGTCATCCCTCTCTCGTTTACTTTACGTGTAGGAGGTAGTAGTTGCTGCCTGGTCTACGACACCAAGATCGGTAATAACTGAACTCTGTTCAGAGGGAAGTGAGTTTCAAATTTCACACCCTGAACACAATTCTGTTTGCGCTACTTAACCACCCCCAATGATTCAAATTTTGAGCTCAAAATTTAAGTCTAAGCTTTTGAAAGCATTTAATGTGATACAAAAAATAACGGTAAAAAATAGTTGTTCGTTACTCCAATGTCTAAAGTGCCCTCTATCGACATTTTTTGAGTTTTATCTTTAAAATTTAATTTTCAAGAAAATACTGACAAAAAGAATAATTTTAGCGAAAACCGCTAACGAATCGACTCATTTTTCTGTTTTTTATAATCATTTGAAATTTCGGACCCTAAACTTTAATGGCACCTATCTCCTTCGGAAGACGTTTGGGACCTTAAATTTCCTATTTACTATTGTTTGTCTCGATGTGTACTATCACCCTTAAAGTTCTGCCGCAAAGTTTAGATACACCCTGTATATAAAAAAAAAATTTTTTTCAGAAGTTAGAGATAGAAATAAAAACATATTTGTGAAATGTTAAGATATTTCCTAGAACATTCCGTGATAAACAAGGGATAGTGTAGATAATCATATTAAGGACCTGATAGCTATTTCATCTCCTAAAAAGGGGAAGTTTTGAAAATCGTCAGTCAATGTGAAGAAAAAGTTGAAAATAAGGTACTGGTTCAACAAAACAAAACAAAATGCTGGGGAAAAGATTTATTTTACGATTTTATTAAAACACAATGATTTTTGAATCTTCAAGTTTGTAGAAAGCAACAGCGATTAGTAAGGAGCAAGTGGTGAGATTTTTTGAGTAACTAACTGTGAATTAGTGACGAAGTATACTTTAGTCACTCGAGGATCTTTAATTTTAGACTGGCTTGTAATGACCTGTCTATACAGAAAAAAAATCATTAAAAATAATGTCAGTTAATGGAAAATAAAAAGTATACTTAAGCTGAAAGTGGTGAAAATGTCACTCTCCTTCCGACTATCAATGATTTAACTTCCTCTTTTTTTTACTACTGAGATTGGACAGTGAATTAACTGTAGTCAGAATAGTAAACCAGTGGATGGACAACAGCTGAAATTTCATACAGAGTGGATCAATTTAAGAGAAAAAGATTCTGTCCTTTTTATAATGCGTAGCCACAAAGATCTTAATGCAGTCGCGTACACAAGAGTGGAATTTGAGGGTTCAACCCCTCTCCCCATGGACTAATATATTTTTAATTTTCAGCATAAAGATTAGGCCTTGGTGTTTTCGTTTACTTGTTTCTAAAATATAGATACTTCCCCCCCCCCCTATAAAAATAGTCTGAGTGCGCATCTAATCTTAATGTGATCACATTTATGAATGAGTGTGTGAGAGTCGTACTATCAACGTACTATTAATGTCGTACTATCAAGCAACCCGAGGACTGTTTGCAATGAACCTCGTAATTTCGAACCTCGGTCATTTACGAAAGAACACCACATTGACATTTTAAGTTTGCTGTCTCATACATCCCATAAGTTTCAGCTACTTGCAATGCCGATTTAAGCTCATTTCGGGCCCTGGGTGCAGAAGATCTACAGGCCCCCTTGGCTCTGGTAGATCGAAATTTATAAAGAGAAAATTAGGTTAAGTCCAGCTTATCCGGGCCCCTGGGCGCCTGCCCCAAACGCCCAATGGATAAACCGGCCCTGGCTACTTGGTGAGATGATTATGGAGCCTTTCAAAAATGCGTATAACGAAGCATGCTTGCTCTGTGTGTGTGGATGTGAAAATACCCTAACATAATGATCACCATTAACACTTTGCGGTCCTATGTCTACTTTCAACTTCCAAAACTTTTTTATCGTCCCAGTCGTATATTCACTCTCAGCCACCATACTAAAGAATCATACTGATTTTATATTATACTGTCGAAATGATTTGAAAATATCTATAATTCGAAATTATATTTTGCAAATTGTGTTTTAATTATGCATTTTCGCTTAAAATAATTTTAAAGCCTATGTATAAGTTAAATACGACGGCAAAGGTTAAAGATGTGTTTAGCTAAGTAAATATCACCCTTTCAAAAAATATATTAAATGGAACTGGCTCAATTAGGTTTCGAATTTACAATTACTTGCTCATTGGATTCAATGTTTTTAATTACGCTACTGGCCACCGTAAATGCAATACCCTGAAGGAAGCATGCAAATAACTTGAAATTTACAAGATCCATTAGCGGAGGTGAGATATGCAAATGATTAGAATTTCAGCGCAGACACACATCACGCGCGCCCGTGGCGCCACCTCAAAGCGCTATTTAAGTCTTGGAGATTTCGACGATTTCCAATTCGGCAATTGTGTTTTTCTTGTGGTTTTTTTAAAAAACGATCAGTTATGTCTCGTAGAAAACAGCGATCAGCTTTTGATCAAGCATCCGAGTTTGACAGAGGAAGGATAGTGGCCTACAGAAATTGTGAATTATCTTTCAGGAAAATCGGTAATCGTGATGGACGAAACCAAGCAACTGTAATGCGGATATAAGACCGCTGGATGCAGGAGGGTACGACGGACCAACGTGGTCGATCGCATCCACCTCAGTGCACCACTTCACGTGAGGACAGGCAAATTGTGCGCATGGCAGTGACGGATCGCTCAGTCATACCACGAACCATAGCACAGCACATTGAGTCTGTAACGCATCATTCAGTGTCTGCGCGTACCATTCGACGCCGTTTACAGCAGAGTGGTCTGTCCACAAGATGTCCATTGCTTGGTCTACCCTTGACGCAGCACCACAGACGT
>BMAV01018510.1:127883-147946 GCA_019973955.1 Trichonephila inaurata madagascariensis
GGGGGGTGCCAGCTCAGGTGTCGTGCACGTCACTTGACCATGGTTCAAAATTACGTGGTCCGTCGCCAAAAGCCCTTGTGTAGCTGAACAGTGCGACGTTAATATTCAATCAATCAATCAACCAACACGCTATCCATTGCGCTACAGGGACACAACGAGCGATTTTCCTTTTTATATAGGGTGTTGGACTATTATTTTTCTTTGTTGCTATTTATTCATTAAGTTTAACTAATGAATTAATATTTGAAAGAACTGTATTAATATCAAGTGTCATCCACCGCAAGTTTGAAAAAATGTATTTGAACTTGAATGGATGAATAGAAAATATTTTATTAACGATTGAAAATTTGAACAAGATATGCGTACATATATATATATATATATATATATATATATATATATATATATATATATATATATATATATAAATGAATATATATAGGGAGAGTGTGAACAAATAGTAGGAGTTGAAAAAATACCCCAAGGAATGGAGTATTTAAAAAATATAGTGATGCACAAAGCAAACAAATTAGGTTTAAAAGACAGTATCCTTTGTATAAACATTACAATTACCCTATGTTGTTAATATATTTTTCAATGAAAGTTTTTGTTTAGGTAACCATTTAAATATGCATTTCCAAATACACCAAAGGAAAAAAATACTAAGTGCTAGATTATTTGTAATTTAAAAAAAAATGAGCACTATATCTTAGAGAAAGTGTAAGACATCTTTAAAAGATTACATACATTTGTTAAATAGTTGCTACTTGCTATAGTAAAAAAATAAGAAAGAGTCACAATTTTATTTATTGTGGATGAATAGCAAATTTATATAAATATTTCAGTACTTTTTTTATGTTTTCAAATGCTGCTATTTGTGGTGAGATTTTTTATTTCTTTTCTGAAATGTTCCCCCCCCCCTTCTTTTGAGACCTGCGACCCATATATTTCAAATTTGGTATTTGTAAAGTTCAAAAAGAAAAGTTCATAATGAAATGAAATCTCATTAGAACATTCATTTTCTACATTTTGAAATTGTAAAGTCATTAATTATGTCTTCAAAATCAACTATTGCTAACGCTTAGTAGCGCACTCAGGAATTTTTCAAGGGGGAGGGGAGGATCCAGGGTCGAAAGTCCACCATTCTTGTATCATGCTCTTTTTGATTTTGTTGATTTGGGGGAACAAAAAACAGTAAAAAACTAATTATTGAATAAATAATTTACATTAATTAATAAAATTAATCATTAATAACAAATATTTAATTAAATTTTACGTACTATATACTTAGAATTATAATCAATTGAAAAAAAACAACGGCTTTGGGGGGGGGTTCCGGACCCCTAGGACAACCCCCTTGTGTGCGCCACTGCTAACGCTTCATTTTTAATACTCATCAAGCTTAAATTTTTCAAACGCGATTCAGTCATACGATTTCTCAGTTTTTCGGAAAATATGTCCGGAAATAACATTTGATAATTAGAGTTATCCGGATCATGTTCTTATGTAAGCCAAGTTGAGAACGAGAACGGGGCCCCCCCCCCCCCGTCTGAGGTGCTGGGCCTAGTAGACCCATGCCTTAGAACGACCTTGTGAATATGTAAACAACAAATATATTAAAATACATATTAAAATTATTCAGTAGTCAGACACTCAGATACATGGTCGTCCCTAATACTGATCCATGACACAATGACAGCCCAGCAGAGCGTCCATGACATCTTTTAGCTGCATGTGTTGCCACTCATGGCAGGGTTCCCAGGAGCTATTTTTCAACAAGACAATATTTGGCCACACACAGCAAGGATGTCACAAAACTGCCTCCACCACATTACCACCCTTCCCTGGCCTGCCTGATCCCCAGATTTGTCTCCAATCGAACATATCTGGGATAATTTGGGACAGCAAGTTGGACAGTCTTCGAGTATAGTCAAACTGGAGGCGCTTTTACAACAACTGTGGAACGAGATGTCTTAGGACAGCATACTGATCTTGCATGCCTCAATGCTCACACGTATCGCATCATGCATTCGCGCTAGAGGGGGATCCAACAGAGTACTAAAACTTACATTCCTTTGTACTTTTTTCTTCAAAATGATCCTTTTTCTTTGATTTTCTAATCCCTTACTTATATCAAAGTAGTACTTACATATGTAAAATTTCGTTTCATTTTGACAACTTTTTCTTCGTGCGCAAATTTTTATGGCAATGAGTGTAATTGAAACATGGGTGAAATTTTTATACATTTAATTCTCTACAGGTATTGTGCTATTATTCATATGGAAGAGGAAATGTGTAGCTTCTGTTGAACCTTGGATCAGAGCATCAAATCGTAGAAGTCTCTCCTAGCTCCCATACCTTTTGATTTTAGCTGAGCGTAATGGAATGACCTTCACGTTTAGAGTGACCCTGCCAGGAGCAACCTCCTAATGTATTCCGCTCAGGAACCCCTTCTAATCTCTATTAGACAATCAGCAGGACTTGGGAGAGGTCCCTATCCATCTTAGACATTTAGCATTGTAGAGCATTAATAGTATCCCCAATGATTCAGTTAAGATTTATTCAATTGGCGAGAAAATATATGACCAAGAGGGCAGCAGTACCTATACTGATACCCACCAGCCAAAATTGACTCTGAAAAATGTAATTCGGTTTTCTGCTCAGTTTTCGGAAGTAAACTAATTACTATTGATTCGGAACTTAATTGTATTATATCTAAGAAGAAATATGATGATCTTTGGATTCATTCCGATAGCCATAGCTCACTTCAATGCCTTAAAAAATGGTTTCTTGTTGGTGACAAAGACAACTTCCTCATCCTACACAAACTGAAACTTATATCGGTACAGCACGATATCCATTTCCAGTGGATCCCATTTAATGTCGAACTTTACGGTAATGAAATGGCGGACAAACCAGCGAAGGAAGGCTGCAATCTTCCAACTCCCTCCACTTCCGCCCTTACATATCTGGAATTATATCGCTGAAACAAATTTCAAAATTTGATGACAAAACCTGTCTGACTCTAGCTGTCAAGTGTGACACAGACTACATCTCTCACCTTGCTAGGGATCACATCGCTCCCAGAGAACAAAAAGATCTTATCCGTTTATGCTAAGTGTCAAGATCAACAGGTTTCTCCCTAGCACATAATGAGTTGTATGGATCTCTCAAGTAAAGCTATCTATACCAGGGTCGGCTCTAGCAGTTTTGCCGCCCCGGTCAAAAATGAAAAATGCCGCCCCTCTCCACAACGTATAAAAATATATAAATTGTTCATAAATACACACCTATAAAACTTGAATAGTTCTTGCAAAGAAAAAGCAACATAACAGTATACGTGTAAATATTTATAAAAATTAAAACAAATAACAAAACAAACAAAAAATTAAGTGTTTTTTTTTTTTTTTGACTTTTAACTCTGAAAACTTTCTGATTAATTCTTTTAAACCAATTTGCTCAGCTATTTTAAGTTCGATAGCCTATATAGATAAACAATTTAATCTATCTTTAAGAATCGTAGACCGTAAGAAATTTTGAATTGAGAAACCTCTCTCCGTTTGCTACACTTTATTGGCAAAGAAAGTAAAATTCTTAATGCGATGGCAAGATTTGGCGCAAAATCTAAAACTGGAATAAATTTTAAAACTTCTATTGGGCTTTCTTTTTGCCTACTAATGCTGAAACTAACATTATCTCATCTGCTAGATCAAGCGCATTTATATCAACTGATTCTCCATCTGTCAACATCATTTTTAAATTTTTACAGTTTTTGATTATTGAATGTTTAGGGGTATCTTTCAAATCATATATATTATATAAAAATTGAAAAAAATTACTATGGGTACTCATTAAATTAAATCTGCATTTCAAGGCATTAATTGCTTGGTTAATTGTAAAAAAATAAAACTGTACCTTGAATTTTAATTTAGGATCTTCCACCGGATCATCTCGTGCTTTGTAATCAAAATTAACATTTTTGCGGTGAACTCTGTGACGTGGCTGCGTGACCTCAAAATTAGCATGGATATCAATCTCGTCGGCCAGTTCTTTTGCTTCACAGAGCATTTCAGTGAAAGCCACATCCGATCGAAGATCATTAAAAAAATGTTTACAATTTCTTAAGAGTTCCATAGCGGATGGTAGATCGTAATCTTTTGTATTTAGTAAACTTCCAGCTTGTTTTTTAATGTGGGCTTGTTTTTCAAGTCACTTTCTTTTGTATTCGTACCAGATAGTTTTTTACGTCCTCCCTCAAACATTCTAATATTTTTTAAAAAATATACTTAAATTAAGTAAGGGAAGTATAAAGATAATTGAGATAGAGTGTTTTGCTTTCATACAAAAAATTTGAATTCATCAAAAATTGTCGCATTTTAATTAAAAATCAATGTGTTTGAGATTTTCTAAAATCTTATCGTGTAACGAATGGTAATAGAGCGCCCTCTCCTGGCCGTATGAACAAGTAACGAGTCTGACGGCTACCTCGGTGAAGGAAGGACGTGCCACAGTCAGCCAGCCACCTCGGTGGAGGAAGGACGTGCCAGTGTGCGCCAGCGCTAAATTCCTTAGCATTTGCATTGTCTTAACTGTTTGTATGTATTTGTAACTGTGCTCAATTAGAAAGTACAACCAATTAAAATTATTTGAGCTAGCCGCCGATGTTATTTTTGAGTACCCGTTATAATTGTAAATTTAAAACAAAGAATAAAAAGCCCTTATTTTGCTTTCGTTTGAACACTGTATTTATTTATGTTTAATATGTTTAGAATTGATAGTTTTTCAGTATTAAAATTAGTAAATCATTTTAACTATATTTTCAACAAGCCCACATATACATCTGTACATAGCACACGCAAAATATAGAATGGATTTACATAATTTTTAATCTAAGAAAAATGTCCTTCTTATACAACTCCTACAGAAAAATACTTTACATTCATCTTATTAATATAATCTAGAAATTAATAATTTTTATAATCACTAAAATTAACTCTAATAAAACATAATTAAGAAATAGACTACAATATTTAAAATAAAAATAAAAAATACATTATATTTCTCAATCAAATAAAATTCTTTTAGCTTCCTCAAAAAATGTCATTTCGAAATATTTTTCATAACATTTAATTATAGTCATATGTAATCTCATTTGGAAATATATTTATATATTAAAATAATATTACAAATATTACTATCTCTCTTTACATCAAAGAAGAAAACATTGAAATATAGCTCACTTATTACTGACTTAATTCACAAACTTTAAATAGTAATTTCTCGTGATGTATGAAAAAAGAGAGAAAAAAAATCTGAAACCCTACATCTGTTATATTGATTCAACATGATGATTCAGAAAAACGGAATCAAAATGTACAATAAACAAGACAAATGAACCACAATTTTTTTTTAATTCTGGGAACAGTAATGAAGGTTGTGCAATGTCTCGTTCCGAAAATGGAAGCTCTGTTATGAAAAAAAAAAATTTCTCGTCAACAATATTATTTCGATTTAATCTAAAAATAATATTTTTTAATCCATTTCTCTTAACTATATAACTTTGGATACGTATATACAAAATAATTTCACTGAAATCAGAATTACCTAATTTTTTTTTAACTCAGGATAGTCCTTTCAGTTATAATAATTACTCATTTATGTGAATTTATTTATAACACATTTAACACATATATTTACACATACCTTACAGAAAGCACTACTGTAATTGTATATTATTTTAAGTCTTAAAAAAGTACAAAATAATTTGAAATTAAAAACATAGTTACCTGTTGCTATTTCAAATGAGCTAAATCTAAGAGATTCAGTGGAGCCAATTTTTTTGAACTAGAGTCTGTTGATGGTAGAGATCAGAAGAGCTTGTTTTAACTTCAAGTAACTACTCAAGAGTAAAATAAAACATCTGTAGCTCCCTATATTCAACAAACTTTTATTGCCTCTGTCTCCTCTTTAGTTAGCTGACGCCGGATATTTTATGGGTGTCCGGAATGTCCGTTATGACCCCAGTCCAAGAAGGGGAAAAAGTTACAGGAGTTGGTATAAACATATCAAATTTCATGATTTAACATATACTGCGGCCTTGAACCCTTCAAGGTTCAACATAAAAGTAAACTGACATTTAACGTACACAGTAGCAAATAAGAAACATTAAATGAAATACCAGAATCACAATACTAAATACATATATATAACTGGAAATTACAAAAGAGTTAAATCAAATACACATTCAACAATAAATTCTGTCGGTAAGCCAGTCAAATATTTAAATGTGCATGTAAATACGAGTTTGTTTTTTAAAGAGATGTTTATAAATTTAAAAGGTAAACAATAACTATTTTTAGCAGATATAATTTTTGACTGTATATAACAGAATTTTGAAGAACTGCAATTTGCCAAACGCTGCTCTAAGCGAAATATTCTGTTTTGTGCTCATTTGTCATCCTTAACGTAGTAATTAGTGTTTCTGATTTCCCGGTTTTTTCCCTTCCCGGAAATACATCAAAATTTTAAAAAATTTAAAAACACGTTATTTTTAAATAATATCAATAATTATTAAATAAAATACAGAAAAAAATATACCGTTTTTTTCTCCAATTTTCAATTTAGCTTCGACTCATAAATTTTCAGATTTATAAAAGTTTGTATTTGTATTAAAAAGTAAAAATGTACGTCATGAAACAATTAATAAAATTGAAAACGGTTTACAATAATAAATAGCGTATCAAATGTATTTTCATCCATGCTCCCTGTAAAAGAAGTACAATTTTATGAGGCAGACAGAAATTTTAAATTCTACCTTTGAACTCAAATGAAATCTCCCAAATGTTTTGATAAATAATTTTCAAATGTAGTTAGTAACAAAATCTGTAGAAAGAAGTATTTTGAAGGAATAAATAATTATTCTGAAGAAAGAAATTATTACTAATTCGAATACAAAAGAATTTAGTTGGTTTATGATAAATAAATATGTCACACTATCTTTATTTTGAAGATGCTGCTACCACCTTGATTTTTTTATTTTGAACTTTATCATATACATAGAAGAAAAATCTTTCCCCATTCTCGCTTATTGCTATCGACTAATGACAGTGTTTACACTACAGCTCCTAGATGACTGTCAAAATTCTCAGGACTTTTTTCCCACCAAAATCAGAAGACTACTACCCTCAGACTGTGACGTCATTCGCATGCATTACCCTACCAAACTCAGTGAACTTTGTTTTTCTCACTCAGGTTTTCCACTTGTCAGCGCCAAAATACTTATCAGATAGGGGATGGAGGATCTATTGTAGATCCATATCCTTGTGACGTGAAGAAACGTGAATTCTTTCCCCAGATTTGGTGAGGAAGATTAATTGAGACTTTGTTCAGTTGGTAACGGAACTTTGATCAGAGTTCAACAGCAAATACACTCCTTATTGTTTGACTTCTACGATCTTTGGATTTCACAGCGATCATTTGGGAGCAATAGCCAGTCGTCTCTATAGCTCTTTTCAGAGCTGTAAGTGTAGGGCGACACCCATTTGTTCATTCCTTCAATCTTTATTTCTGGATTTTACTCCTTTTCGACTATGGATCTGAATTTTGACACTCTTCTGGACATGAAACCATGGACGCCTACTAGGCCAAGCACACCCAAGCCGACTAAGATCTATTCACAACTACAGCAACTTGCCAAGGAAGTGGACCAGTACGCAACATTTGTAAGAGGACAACAGTTTACCATCGATGCGCTGAAAGCCTCTGGAATTTATGACCCGGACAATCCCTATGTGAAGGAGCTACTCAACAGACTCTACGAGTTCACAGATCTGCATCATCAAGCGGTAAGTGAGTACAGCTCTCTCTCCCCTTGTGCCATTGATGGCTACCCACACATTGATTTCCCCGCCAGCACTCCAATTATAACGATCTCAGATACTCAGGATAATAGTAATGATGATTTTATTATGGAAATCGAAAACTCTCTCCCGACTAAACGTAAAGAAAAATCTGATGGCTTTACGACGCCTCCTTCTATCAAAATTAGTAAATTTAATGACATCCAACCAAACTTTCAAATTGAGCTTGCAAACAAATTTAATATTTTAACTCAGGAAACGGCAGAAAACCTCACTACTGACTCGGCTAGTACAATTATCCTGAACACCGTAAATGCACCTCTACCAAAAAAAAAAAACACCTTAAATTCTCCCACGCTTAACCAAAACACTCTAAATGCACCTACTCCTAACTATGTACCACCACCAATTATGTTAAAAGTAACTGATACATACAAACAGCAAATGAAAATTATCACGGACAAACTCCCATTAACCCGCGGTAAACTCACCGGTGAGTACTTGAAACTTTACACTAACACTAACGAATTACACAGCCAACTCATTCACCTCTTAGAAGACTTAAAATACGAATTTTATGTCATCACACGCAAGGAAAACCCCCCAATCAAGGTAGTCATTAAAGGACTACCCCATGACACTAAAACTGATGAAATCAAAAATGACTTAATAGAACTGGGCTTCACCGTAGATAAGGTATCCCAATTAATCGGCCGTATTACAAATCAGCCCCTACCGGTATTCTTAATTTCTTTACCACGCAACATCCACAATTCTAAAATTTTCGATTTAAATAAATTATGTTTCTTAACTGTCCACGTTGAAGGCTATGAGAGCAAAGGGGTAACCCAATGCTTCTCATGCAACGAATTTAATCATACGACAGAAAACTTCCATTTAAAACCCAGGTGTCTTAAATGCGGTGAATCCCACCAAACTCGCGAATGTGGAATACAACGTGTTGAACAAATGCATTGCATAAACTGTAAGATTGTTGGACACATGGCAAACTATGCCAAATGCAAGCCTTACCCTAAGCCCAAGAAAGGATCTACTAATAACAACTACACTAACGTAATTAATAGTATTGTTAGACCTAATATTTCTTATGCAAATGCAACAAAATATCAAAACGCTACCAATTCTAACTCCAAAAATATCCAACAAATGGCGGCACGAAGAAGTGGGATTTCTGTCGTTGCCTCGCAAACTCAGGCCGAAAAATCAACTGTCATTCCCCTTCAAAATAATGTAAATGTAAGCAATAACCAAAATCCTAATGCTAATCTCATCACCCAATCCTTACTAGGAATTATTAGTGCATTGAGAGCATTAACTGTGCAAATTAACAATATGAAATTTAACCTAAATCCTCCTCAAGGAAAATCAATAAAAAATAATCAAACTAAAAAACGCGAGTTATACGCCTTTGTAGAAGCTATTATAAATAATGATTATGAATAGTCGATTAATGGTTGACCTGAGTTTGTATTCCTGGAACGCAAACGGCATTTTAAATAAAATTTATGAATTTAAATTATTTGTAGAGAAGTACAGTCCCGATGTTATATTCTAGTTCAAGAAAACATCTGAGGCCTAAACGCAACATAAAAGTTAATAATTACAAATGATACAGAAATGATCGTATCACAGAAGGACAGTCTTACGGCGGCACTTTAATCCTCATTAAAAAATCTATACCTCACTTTCATACTCCTACACCCCAGCTTTATCATGTTGAAGCAACTCTGGTCACGCTCAACCCTCCTAATCTAGACCCAATTACAATAACTTCTATTTACATTCCTCCCAGCTCTGATAATTATCTCTTTACTTTAGACCTCAAAACTATCCTTCAGGTCAACAGTTATTGTGTGATTTTTGGCGATTTTAACGCCACACACAATACGTGGAATTGCTCCCACAATTCGGAAAGAGAAACTCAGCTAAAGGACTTCGCTGATCTAATGGATCTAGAAATCATTTATCCCGATACCCCTACCAGGTACGGGTATAACTCTCAAAATACTTTAGATATTGCATTAACTGGAAATTTTAACTTCCCATTCAAGATTGCATCTCTAGCTGAGTTATCCTCTGATCATAACCCTGTTCTTTTAAATTTTTCTTTCAATATCCCAATTCATCAAGAAAATATTAGAGCAATTACCACCTGTTGGCTTTCTTTTATGCAGCACCTTAATAATAATATTCATCTTGAAAATTATACAAATATTAATAACCCGGTTATTTTGGAGAATAAAATTACTAACTTTTCTGAAGCCGTATGCTCCGCCCATTTTACATCCTCACAACCAATCAGAAGCACTCGACACGCATACACCCCAAGTCATATCAGAGATCTGATTTCTCGAAAAAATCGCCCAAGAAAACTTTTTCAAACCACACTTAATCCAATTCAATATCAGAAAAAAACAGACTACAAGCACAAATTAAGCGAGAAATCAAAAAACACTCACAAGACACGTGGAAAGCTAAACTTGAAGCTCTCAACACGCAGGATAATAACCTTTGGAGCATGAATAAAATTTTTAAAAGAATACGCACAGATATTCCTGCTCTAAACACTACTTCTGGCGTCGCTATTACCGACGACCAGAAAGCAAACCTCACAGCCAACACTCTTAAAGACAAAAAATTTCACAGAAAACGACAGACCAAGTAATTTCAACACTTCATTTGACACTGACGTCATTAATGCTCTGGAAAACTTTTTCTCCTATCCCCCCTCCACTCCTATCGCTCCTACTAATCCAGATGCAATTTCTAATTACATAAGTAAGCTAAAAACCAACAAGTCCCCAGGAATAGACAATATCACCAATAAAATGATCGAAAATTTCACCACTAAAACAATCATTATTCTAACCTATCTTATCAACAAAATTCTCTTCCTTAGGCACATTCAGGAAAGGCAAAATCAATGAAGGCTCTACAAAATCAGAGCCTCTATAGAACAGTATGGGATGGAGGAACGCTTCGCGTTCCAGTTCCCAAGGATAACCAGCGTCGTCCTTAGGCACTTTCCTAACAATTGGAAAACTGCCATTATTTTCCCCATTAAAAAGCCCGGTAAAAACATTCATCACCCTCAAGGTTATAGGCTGATTTCTTTACTTTCAACCCTAAGTAAAATTACAGAGCATATAATTCTCCACACAATAGAATTAACTCGAATATTTCTGATACTAACATAATTAACCCAAACCCATATGGCTTCACTAAACATCTCTCTACTTGGCATCCCCTCCTCAGACTCACGGAAAAAATTACCGCTGGATTTCAGAGAGGCAGATTCACTGGAGCTGTCTCTCTTGATATCCAGAAGGCTTTTGACCGGGTCTGGGTAGGTGGTCTCATTTATAAATTAATTAATTATAACTTTCCTCCTTCATTAATTCATATCATAAATTCTTACCTTGTAAACACACAGGTATTATCAGGTCAGAGTCAACAACACATTCTCTGACACACACAACATAAATATTGGCTGCCCACAGGGGTCCCTCCTTGGTCCAATTTTATTTAATCTATACATAAACGACACGCCCACACATCCACAAACAATGATAAACCTCTATGCTGACGACACATGTATAACGGCCTGTTACAAAAATCACAACACAATCACACTCGCTCTAAATAAACACCTTTCTCTCCTGGAAAATTTCTTTAATACCTGGAAGATAAAAATGAATGTCGAAAAAACGGTTGCTGTGCTTTTTACCAGGAGAAGAAAGCCTTGCACACCTCCCACGCTATACTCCACACCACTACACTGGTCTCAGAGTACAAAATACTTAGGTATCGTTTTATATAAAAAAACACCACATTCTACATGCAAGAAATAAATTCCGGATCGCGCTTAGATTAATTTATCCACTAATTAACCGGAATTCTGATATGAGACTCTCAACAACAAGGTACTTCTCTACACTGCTGTTTTGCATCCCATTTTAAGTTATGCTTGCCCTGTGTGGGGTTACGCAGCAAATACTAATATTAAAATTCTTGAAGTCTCGCAAAATTCATTTTTTAGAAATATAACTAGAGCTGGTAGATACACCAGAAACTCTTACATCTATAAGGCCCTTGATATTTAACCTTTTATAAACTTTATTCAAACTCTTGCAATTAAATTTTTTAATAATCTCCCCAATACCAATAATCTAAATTTAATAGACATTCAAAATTACCACTTAAATATGACAAAACTAAGAGACCCAGGAGAATACTCCTGGATTCTTATAATCCCCCTTAATATTATTGCTTCGCAATCACCGGTGGTGAAAATGCAAACTATTCATTCTAAATTTTTTTTACTCCATATTTTTATCTTTAATTTTTGTAATTCTTAACTTTTAAAATTTTTCTCATCGCTGCACCCACCAGGCAATAAATCTCTTTTATTTCACAATTTCCCCAACTTCAGTGCAACCATTAGAGAGCTTTCTCCCTTATTGCTATCAAAACCACAATGACAGTGTTTACACTAAACTTGAATTTTTGTATGCACTGCTTAATTAAAAATTTGACAATTTAACTTATTTATTATTTTACTAAAATATTATTTCATGTTATTAGGCTTAATGAACTGTATCTTAAATAATTAATGCAAGCAAAAATTTCTGATAAAATTTTGTTAAGGTTTATTCAATTTAGTTTGTAAAATGTTTATATTAGCCAGTGACTAACACAAGGGTGGGGTTAGGGAGTTAAAACCCCTCCTGTAGACAGTGCCGGTTTAAGCTCATTTCAGGTCCTGGGCGAGGAAGATCTACAGCCCTTTGCTATGTCGAATCCAAGGAGAGGCTCTTGGATCCGGTTAAGTCCAGTTTTTCTGGGCCCTTCCGGGCCCGTGGGCGCCCAATGGATAAACCTACACTGACCATAACCGTTACTTTTTATAAACTTCTTGTTAAAAGCTGTTAACATCAAACATATGAGAATCAAGCTTTCTCCCCCTTCCCAGGACGCTAGTTGCGTCAGATGTAAGAAAATGCTTTTTTTTGCGGTAGATTTGGGGAGAAGGCCAAAATGGAAAGATCTCTGTTTACCGCGGTTTAAATTTGTTATGTCTTGTATTCGTGTGTTCACACATATGTAGTATAATAATGTATATAAATTCCTAACAAATAATTTTAATAAAAAAACTGAATTCAACAATTCAAGGAATCCTCAATTTTTTTGCAATCTGATGACAGCTCTCTACTCTGACACACCAATCTGCTCTCTGCCCGGAAAACCTCAGAAAAGTTAGGACAACTTTTATTTATTAAATAACCTACCTAGAGTTTTTGGTTTAAAACTTTCTAAAAATCATAGATGATTTATAACACTTCTGAGAGCCAGTGGTCTAATTTAAGACACCCGATAGCTGAACACGAATTATTTGAGCCTAACTTTAATTTATATTGTTTGAATAAAGATCAAAATGACATTTTGGAAAAATTTTTGATTTCGAATCAAAGTAAGATTTGTCTAAAAAAATTCTAAAAAATAACACATATGACTAAAAAAAAAATCTGTATTATTTATTTGTTAACAGTAAACTTCATACCAAAAACAATCAAATTGTTTCAATCTTAAAGTGACATTAGGTAGTAAAAAAGCTTCATGGAACATTTAGTTATAAAGTCGCACTTGTTTCATCTATATAAATAATTGAAGGCAGAAAATTTTTACTCAATGCAGTAATGCACAACAAAATATTGTTCCCTGTATTTCTAATGCAGCAGAAAATTTTTTCCAACCAATTGTTGTTTTTTACATTTTTTTATCTAACATATACAAATTTCAGGCAAAAATTCAAAACTTTCAAGTAATTGAAGGCAGAAAATTTTTACTCAATGCAGTATGCACAACAAAATATAGTTCCATGTATTTCTAATGCAACCACATCAAAAATCGGAACTAGTTTGATATCGGGCGTAATGGCGCCAAGTAGCGCTTCTTGTTGCTGGAATGGAATCTGATATGGTGGCCTCGCTGTAATTTAATGATACACAATAATTTTAAAGAATTGTTTTGAAGTACATTGAAATGTATTTCAAATAAAGGATATAGGGAGAAACTGAGAATAACCTAGATCAATCAATAAATAATGAATATCAATATTATGTAATAAAAAGTAACATGTACTCTAATAATAGTATTATAAGCAGCATATAATAATCTTATAATATTGTTTTATCGTAAGTGGACACCCTGGAACCAAGAGAACCAAACACCTTCCGACGACGATCCTATAGACAAAGTGCACAGAGCAGTCAGGAGATTTCTTCGCCTCACCTCCACTAACTTCACCCAACGAGATATGCTCCAGAATCGCAAAACTGGAGAATAAAAAAGCCCCGGGACAGGATCAGATCCAAAACATCGCACTGAAGTCTCTGCCCATCAACGCCATCACCCACTTAAAAATAATCAACAAATGCCTTCTACTCAACCACTTCCCCACGCCCTGGAAGCACGCCATACTCACAATGCTGCCAAAACCAAATCAAGATCTGAAGCACCCAATTCACTTCCGGCCAATCAGCCTCATCTCCTCAATAGCCAAGATTTACGAAAAGATCCTACTCACCAGAATTGAAAAGCACACCTTTGACAATAGAATTATTCCCGACTTCCAACATGGTTTTAGAAAAGAAACTTCAACATGCCATCAACTTCTTAGAGCAGCCAATAAAATCATCTACGGTTTCAACCACAGCAAAACTACCGGAGGATTGTTCCTCGGCGTCGAGAAGGCATTCGACCGGCTCTGGCATAACGGGTCGATCTACAAAATGATCCAACTCAACTACCCGGCATACTTGGTCCACACCATAGCTGACTACCTCGACGGAAGGACATTCCAAGTAAGAATTGAACCTACGATCTCAAAATTTGGCCAAGTCCAAGCCGGATGTCTACAAGGGTCTATTCTTAGCCCAATAATCTATAGCATATATACCCATGATTTCCCCACCTCTCCAAGAGTCGAAGTATGCCTTTTCGCCGATGACGCCGCAATCCTCAACCATGCCAATACCCCACAAGAAGTCAGATTGATATTACAGAAATATCTAATCCAACTCAAGAAGTGGTTGAAACTGAGGAGAATTTCGATAAACACCTCCAAATCCAGAGCCATAATATTCAAAAAAGGGAGCTTCAAGAACAAGCTTCAGCCTCTCTAGCTCTTCAGAAACAATATCACCTGGCATGACAAAGTTGAATACCTGGGTGTCATCCTCGACAAAAAGTTCACATTCAGAAACCACCTCAGCAAAGTCACTTGCAAATTTAAACATCGACTGCAAGCCCTCCACAAACTCCTTTACAATAGGTCAAAGCTCTCCTTCAACAACAAAAGAAAAATCTACCTTCAATACCTCCTTCCAATAATCACCTACGCATCGCCTGTCTGGGGAATATCTTCAATTTCAATTCTTCAACTCTTTTAAAAATGGGCGAGTAATAGTTATCTCGTGTGCATCTCAAAATCAAGACAGGAGATCAAAGTCCTGACGGGCTTGGTGCTCCGCATCCCAAAACCAGCAACTATTTGACATCTTACATATTTTCGGTCATCACTACCGAATAATGATCTCTTAGTTATTTCAAGATAAAAAGTGAAATGCCGTTCCTAGAAAACACTTTATAGTTCGAAGGAAGTCATTATCAACCCTTTTTGTTGCTGTTGTTGCGGTACACTTTAAACAGTTTCAAAATTTGGTGGCACACTAACCATAAATAAGTTTAAAAGAATTTTACTTACCTGTAATTCTAAAAACTAAACTCATGGGCGCAACAACAGCCCATCTGGGCCAAGGCTTACTGTGCCCATCTCGGTAAACGGGACCTAGGGCGCTGAGGTGCATGAGCAGATGTTCCGGTCAGGTGGTCAGTCTGACGCGAAGCCCCTTGTGTTTAGATCCCAAGCAAGCCTGGTACTCATTTATCGACCCACTGAAGAGATGAAAGGCTGAGTTGACCTTGCCCAGCCCGGAAATTAAACCCCGAGCCTATGGCACAGAAGCGCAATACACTACCACTCAGCCACTGGTCTTCTATCTGTAATACTACCACTAAAGACCAGCCGTGTAGGGCAGCGATGCACGTTAAATCTGTCGAGAGCTGAAACGTCCTCCCGTTGGTGTGGTAGTTAGGAGAGGGGGTGCCAGCTAGGTGTCGTCCACGTCACTTGACCATGGTTCAAAATTACGTGGTCCGTCGCCAAAAGCCCTCGTGTAGCTGTGAACAGTGTGGCGTTAATATTCAATCAATCAATCTATCTATCCGTAATACACTATGTGAAATAATTAATGATTAAAATTTTCAATGTTAAATAATATGCACGGCAAAGACACTCAAAATGTTTTTTGAGTAATTAACTATAAATTAATTATAAGAATACATTTAATTCAAAATTTACGCTTGATGATTTTTGATAATTTCGTTTATATTTGGTCATACAAATTATAATACCGCTCTCATTTCGTCATCTACATTTAAAAGTATCTACTTTTTTTTTACTTTTCATTTTTGTATTTGTTAATGTTGAAAATCCAAATCAACGTAAATAAAATGAAGAAAATTGTGACAATATTTTAAAGCTTTTTTTTGGCTTATGAGATAATCGCTGCTCATTTTAATTCAAAATGAACTGACTCTTCCAAATGCTTTGAAATTAAATCTCGATTATTACACAGAACGAAATTAGTTTTTCCTCTTCATTAAAAGTTAATTCATATACAAATGTAACCATTATCACACACACACCCATGGATTATGAACCCAATCAAATTTTTTTTATATTCATCTATTCACGAAAGCATAAGTTAAATATACCACGAATACTCTCAGTTTATTTCTATAAAACGGCCGATTGATTTTGTTCCGGGCTTTCTTTTTTCCTCTCGGGGTATATATATATATAATAATTTTAAAAAAAAATTAGTGACCCACTTCAAAAATTTGGTGGCCCACATAGTGCTGCGGCGCAATGGTTGAGAATCATTGTCCTAAGGAGAAGGTCTTCAAACTGTGTTCCACAGAACCCTGGGGTTTCACAAGGTACACTCAGAGGTTACACGAGTCAGTAAAAAATCGAGAAAAAATAAATATGTATGCAAAATGGATTCAAGCTCTCTATAAAGTTTGTATATAGTTACAAGTATCTAAGCCCCCCCTAAATTAATTATCCCTTAAAATTTTATTTATATATAATGACTTTATTTTGCAACACTTTTTAAGCTTTATTGTAATATAATAAAAGAATATTAAAACACACACATTTTATCTTTATATATATATATATACCTCCTACTGGATTGTGAATATTCTATTGTTTACTATCTCTCGGGTTCCCCAAGTTAATTGTGGCAAAGGTATCGGATCGTGGCTAGCGTGTCATGTGTTCGAACCCAATACCACTAAAGACCCGCCGGGTAGGGGAGCGATGCACATTAAATCTGTCGAGAGCCCAAACGTCCTCCCGTTGGTATGGTAGTTAGGAGAGAGATGCCAGCTCAGGAGTCGTCCTCGTCACTTGACCATGGTTCAAAATTACGAGGTCCGTCGCCAAAAGCCCGCGTGTAGCGGAACATCGGCGGATTTAATCTGCCCCCCCCCCCCCCCCGAGATAATTTTATACTTGTTAGTTAGCACGTCTTGTAAAACTAAATAGTTTTCTAATGGAAAATGCGCCTTTTTGCATTTGTGAAAAAGACACCTATATAACGAAGGAGAGGAAACAACTTATCAACACATATCCGATGTTAAAATCTAAATTTAAGCAAGAACAGCTTCTAAATTTTAGGCTGCAAATTCATGCAACATACACGAGATTCCTCACACAGCTATAAATATTTTAATGCCATTCAGAACATTGTGTTGAAGTAAATATATATTTCTCGACGTAAGTGGCTACAAAAACAAATTTAACTCACAATATATATAATGCGATTGCATTTTATTTCAATTGACCTAGACTTCGGCACTTCGTGTGAAAGAAAGCAAGCACATATCCCAGTTACTAAATATAATGCATGGATAGGTGACACTTGGATCATAAATCAATATTATTAATGAGTAAACCATCTTTAAAAAAAATTAGATTAGAATTTTTTTTAATAATAAATGCAAACTTTTTTTTAATTACCTTTACACAAAGCTCCTACAACGTATTGATCTACTTTAAACATTATTTTGAGATATATTCTTCGGAGTATGTGTATGGAATGGGATTCCACAAAAACGCTTTCTAGTTCTTCCACGAAAGCACCTTCAAGTTCTAGGGGTTTCATGAGTTGAAGAAGTTTGAAGACCACTGTTCTAAGGGTTCCATGAATCGAAAAAGTTTGAAGACCCCTAGTATAAAAGATCTCAACTACGAAAGTGTCATGTAAATCCCTCTTAATGGTAATAACATGCAACAAAGAGGATTTCTGCAAGCTTTTCAGATGTGGTGTTATTTAATCCAGAATCTCTTAAGAGTCTTCACGAAGGAATGAGAGTTCTATAAAGACGCACTATAAAGCTGCACACGAGGGCTATTGGTGACCGACCTCGTAATTTTGAGCCATTGAAAAGTCTTAGAAAGAAGCCCAGTGGTTGAGTGGTAGTATATTGCCCTTCCACACCACAGGTCAGAGGTTCAAATATCGGGCTAGGCAAGGTCGACTCAGCCTTTCATCCCTTCAGTGGGTCGATAATTGTGTACCAAGCTTGCTTGGGGACTTAACACTGGGGGCTTCGCGTCAGACTGATCGGAACATCTGCTCATGCACCTAAGGGCCCAAGGTCACGTATACTGATATGGGTAGAGTAGGCCTTGGCCCTATAGGCTGTTGCGCCACTTAGTTAAGTTAAAAGGCTTAGAATATTTTAGGAATATATATATATGTGTGTGTGTGTACTTGTTATCTCATATTTATTATTTTATTAAATTAAAAAGAAGAAAAATATTTACTGAAAGAAAATCAACACAACTTTAATTTGTAAAAATTCTCTTACATTTTGAAGTGGTCGCGGTAGCCTGATGGTCAAGATATCGGATCATAGCTGGCGTGTCATGGGTTCGAGCCCAGTACCCCTAAAGACCCGTTGTATAAAGGAGCGATGCTCGTTAAATCTGTCCAGAGCTCAAACGTCCTCCCGTTGGTGTGGTGTGGTAATTAGGAGAGGGGGGTGCAAGCTCAGGTGTTGTCCTCGTCCCTTCACCATGGTTCAAAATTACGAGGTCCGTCGCTAAACGCCCTCGTGTAGATTTACGCGCGCCTGTGGCGCCACCTCAAAGCGCTATTTAAGGCTTAGAGATTTCGATGATTTCAAGTTCGGCAATTGTGTTTTTTTTCCAAAAAACGATGAGTTATGTCTCGTTGAAAACAGCGATCAGCTTTTGATCAAGTATCCGAGTTCGACAAAGAAAAGATAGCGGTCTACCGAGATTGTGGATTATCTTTCAGGGAAATCGGTAGTCGTGTTGGACGAAACCAAACAACTGTAATGCGGATATGTGACCGTTGGATGCAGAAGGGTACGACAGACCGACGTCGTCGATCACACCCACCTCAGTGCACCACTTCACGTGAGGATAGGCAAATTGTGCGCATGGCTGTAACGGCATGTAACGGATCGCTCAGTCACATCACGAGCCATAGCACAGCACATTGAGTCTGTAACCCATCATTCAATGTCTGCGCGTACCATTCGACGCCGTTTACAGCAGAGTGGTCTGTCCGCAAGACGTCAATTGCTTGGTCTACCCTAAACGCAGAACCAGAGACATCTCCGCCGCCAATGGTGCGATGAAAGAAGGATGTAGGCGGCAGAATGGAATGAAGTTGTCTTTACTGACTAGTTACGCATCTGTCTGCAACACCACGATGGTTGGATTCGAGTCTGGAGACACCGTGGAGAGAGGATGCTGAACAGCTGCGTTATGCACCGCCACACTGGTTCTGCACCGGGTATTATGGTATGGGGCGTTATTGGATATCACTCTCTCACACTCCTCTAGTACGCATTGCCGGTACTTTAAACAGCCAGCGCTTCATCTACGAGGTGTTGGAGCCAGTTGTCCTTCCTTACCTTCAGGGCTTGGCCACAGCCATATTTCAACAGGATAATGCGTGACCACACGTGGCACGCATTGTCCAAAGGTTCTTCGTCAGTCACCAGATTGAATTGCTT
>BMAV01018510.1:177092-189262 GCA_019973955.1 Trichonephila inaurata madagascariensis
CCCCCCCCCCATTCACAATAACAATGTATTCAAATACATTAATAATACTTGACTTTTATGCTAAAACTACAATGTGTGACCTTTTATTATATAAACCATTTAAATTATCTCTAGATAACTATTAAATTTTGTGTATACGTTACTTTAAGTAGTAGATATATTAAGTAAGTTACTTTGAAGTAATAGAGGATAGATATCATAATACTTTTAATTTTTAAATTGCAACAGATTGCAATAAGTATCATTATATATTTTATTTTTTTACTATGTCAGAGTGCATTTTGTTTTTCATCCTTTCAATAAATGAATTTTTCTTCAAAAAAATTTTTTTTTTATTTTCGACATGTTTGCGCCTTCCATATAAGATTATAACGCCCCCTAGAAGGGCGCGCCCCACAGTTTGAGAATCGCTGTATTAATAGTGAAGTAAATCCACCTTTTTTTTCTTAACAATGTCCTATGTGCGTAATATATATTTATCTAACATAACTGACATATATTATTTTACAGAATCAATATGAAAAATGTGAAGAAAACACATGCATGATTTCAGTAGAATATGAGATGCGTTTATTTACCCTGTGTGCTTACTATATAATCCAGGGCCGACACAGAGTTTTTTTTCTTAATTTTCACTATCTATTATTACCATCTATTATTCTACATCTTTTATTTTGTTCATTTTCCAGCAGACGGCATCACATTATGGGCACTTTCCGTGTCGACGCTTGAACTGATCGTTGTACAGCGACACTCCCACCCTTTAATCACTACACGTTTCGGCAGTGTTTGTCGCGCGCGCGTTCCCCTTTATTTTTAACATTCTTAACCATGATCACCACGGCCTTTTAATTGCTTTTATTCTCCTTATTATTTTTATATTCCAAATTCTGTTCCTATTTCTGAAAGGCTCCGCAAAAGAATCTCGCTCTCTCACCTATCATTTTCCCTCGCCTACAGGTGTGAAGCTTCCTTGACACCATTGACCTTGACGAGACATTGGGCTGTTTAATAATTTTGATACCCTCTTTCAATGTTATGGAACTTTAATTAATTATACTCTTTTTCCTTATTAATTATGATGAGATGGTAATATTATTTTTAGTAAGGTGCCTCGTATTTTGAAGACGTGGGTTTGTACACCATAAGACAAAATCAAGCAGTGCCGGGAACGTAAAAAAATGGATGCGACCGAGCGGATCAACGACGGTGCCAGTACATCTGCAGCTGGGGCAGATGAAATTATGCAAGTGAATGACGAAATCGCTTCTATATTGACACCAGACTGAGTAGGCATCGATTGTGTACGATCATCGTTTATAAAGACACATTGGACAGCAGTTAGTACACATTTCACTACGACGTATATCAACAATCCATTCGGACATAAGTGTGGTGTGTGGGATCGCTTATGGTTCCTACGCTCATTAAAGCCAACAAAAGAAAAACACACACTTACCGCTGCTTAGTAATACTTTCCCTGAAGAGCTAGTGAGGTTGACTTTAAACTGTGCGATACGTGTAAAAAGTCACTGGATTTGGACAAAGTGTTCATGTTGTCACGTTGGAACAGATTTGTGCATCCACCTAAGCAACTTGGATTGCCCGCATTAGATCCGATTAGTGCACGTCTAGTATCACTGCAACTGTCATTCATGCAGATACTTCGGTTGCGATGCCATTAATGTACCCATGGATGTAGACATAATGGTGCAGAAGCTACCGCGTCAATTGGACGATGATCAGGCGTTCAATATGTTAACATAAAGAACGTGGAACATAAATCTACGTATCTGAGTGGTGTGGTAAAAAAAGTCAGTGGTAAAAACTTGACTACAATTCTTACTTGGTCAACCATTGTATAAACATTACAAGATTACAGTACACTGGGATTCATTTCATGCTAACACTATAACCAGTTGTGTGTGGTAGCCAATGTCATCGGTGATGATCCGATCGAGCATCTACTTTGTGACAGAAGGGCACCGGAGCTGGAGGCTCTGCTTAGAAGGCAAAATTTAGCAAACAGCGAAACTTGGATGGAAGATTCCATGCTAGTGAATGTGTCTGGTTATGATCTGAGATAATCTAATAAAACTGCTAAGCGCAGACAAATTTCAACTACATCATCGTTGGCGGCATTATCATCATCAAGTCGCTAAGCCGGTGGAGTTGCCATATATCACAACATCAATAGCTTCACTGATTATAATAGAGTTAATATTGACATTTGGTGATTAATTTGGGAATGAAAGACTGGTGGTGTCTGTCTAGTAAACGTAAAGGTTAATGGTATCTTCAAATTCACATACTCGGGTGTGTGTACATCCATCCGGTCACAGCGTTAGCAGAAATAAAACTCTTTATGTTTCGCGATCGCTATTAAAATATTCCAAAAACATCGCTAAAATTATACCTGATTACGATCCTGATCTTACTACACCAATTATGACAGCCGGAGACTTTAATGTTAATTTCTCGCAAGACCTCTCATTGCCCGGCTTCATGCTCTGCGAATTTAATTTGTCTTACATCGAAACTTCTCCAACAACGTTTGGTAATACCTGTATTGATTTAACGTTTACCAGAAATCTCAATATATCCTGTATACCATTTTTGTCGTACTTTTCATATCATAAAACTATAATTAATGAAGTTATATTGTAACACATTATTTGTTTACTTGATTTCTTTCCTGGTCCCGTTGAAAGAAAATAGTTGCCATCCTAAGCAAAAAACATGGAAACCCGGAGGACTTCTTAGTGTCCAAATATGATTATGAGATACATAAATAACAATATTTTATATGAAAAATATTACCCGTTACGCGACGTATTCACGTACAACACACGGCCGTGTCCATGACACAGCCACACCCTCTTTTTTTTTCACATATCCTTAAACACCACTACAAATTCAAAGAAAACTACATTTCTTGTTCACAACCCACCAAACGAGTCATAAATCGCTATTCATCAATGGAACATACAAGGCAATTTCATGTATCCTTCCACAAGAACGGGGAGTTTCATGGTCCCCCACTTTTTCCATATGTGAATGATGTTGATTTTTTAATTACTCCCAAGTAAAATTTTTAAGAACATGCATTTGAAAGAGCATAAAAAACAAGGTTTCCCTGCTTTTATCCGATAACTGAAAATATTTTTATGATCGTTTTAGTGCGCTAGAGATGTGAATTTTCAAATCTTTAACAAAGATTTTAAAATAGTTTTTTTTTATATATATAAATTTAAATAATGAGAAAAAAAAATTTTTTTTTCACTTCTTTCGAATGAATTTTATTCTATGCAATTAAAAGCAACACCCTAGACATAAAAAGAAAAGAAAAACTGCACAGGATTAACATTAAGCTCGGAATTTCGTGGTGGCGTGTTAAGGGGAGCTGTAACTGCTTGACAGATTTTCTTGCACATTGCCTCAGCGGCAACGTGCTTATGCATCACATGTCATGAGAATAATGGATGGTAGAATGGTCATTGGGGCACATGTATGTGATCCTAGGTGAGGTCTTAATCCCTTGTCATAAAGGCTGTTGTTGAGCATTAGAGAAGGATTTGCCATGATTTAAGGGGAGGTTGAAAGAATTTGATAGTGATAAAATTAAAATTGAAAGTAATAAAATTAATTAACAATTAAAAATTATGAAACACAATTAAGCACTTAAGCAATATGATTGCGGTCTTTAATTAAGGTAAAATTGCTGGAGCTAAATTTATCTATGTTGTTGATCAGAAGTGGAGCTATGTTGACCGAGGCTAGCGAGCGGCCAATTTATCTTTGGGTGTCGGGTCAACTCGCTCGGCAGCCGGGAGAAACCAGCACCTTGCCTTTCGACTGTGAAGGGCCGCGAATGAACGAAAATAAGAGTGCTAGATGGCGCGCTATGTCTCTCTAAATGTCACATTTTTTAGTGTGTTTGAAAAGAATATCGACTTTTGTGAAATTTATTTGTTGGGAAATAAATTTAAAACTCAAATGATTTTAATTTAAAAAGAAAACTCGATTATAAGAGAGTATGAGCCGATACAAAATTATTGGAGATATTTTTATATGTACGAAATGTATGTGGGAAACTCAAATATATGAGGGTAATTGCAAACAAAAGCACACACACACAAGTAATGCTTAAACTCTCTCGGGTGTGAATATATAAAGGGGTGGCAGAGAAATAAGTGGAAAAATACCAAGCAGGTACATAAAAATAATCGGATTGTAAGGGTGCGGTTATTTCTGAATGCTAGGTGGCGCTAGTAGAGACCTTCCCAATTCAATCGGCAATAGGTGAACATATGATAGAGTTTTGGACTGTCCTCTTTTGCCGTCCGAGATATCAATATGGAAGATTTAGGGGATCAAAGAGGTGTGTTAGGAATTTGGCTTCCTGCTTGAAAAATCATCAATGGAATCTCGCTAAAGGATATTATGAGCCCCACGAGGATTTTTGTTATTCGGACTCTAAACGTAGTGAAATCAGAGTTGAAGATCTTGCATGTTCTGAAGTAGAAGGTTCTTTACAATCATAATGTAAGTTATTTGTCATCCAGTCTACAACAACAGAAGTCACACTAATTTTACTTTAATTTAAATTACAGGAATAACTAAAACATTTACAACTATACTATACAAAAAGGTATTTTTTAGTAGTAAATAAAGAGTTTTGTGAGAATTGTTAGTATCTACTTTTATATTATTTTCCCAATAATCACACAAGTCAAAATTATTTGACGGCACGTCTATACTTCATTAAACACTTCTTTAGAAAAAAATGGCACGTTGATCCATAAAGGTTCGCCACCCCTGGTCTAGGCCAACATTATATATTTTTGATAATACTTTTTTTTTATTTTAACACTTTATTATATTCATTGTCGCTATTTTACACTAATGTTTTAAATACAATCGATAGATTTTGATGAGAGCTGACGATTGAAACTAAAACGAGCGTCGTAGCTTCTCCGAGTCAAAAGTTATACTAAATGAAAATCTCGATACGCAGCAAAATTACCTCAAAATGGCGGTGCTCCCCCTTCCACCACGTGAGATGAGTCACACAGTCCTTATATATATTATATATATATATATACTTAGCGTAATAAACTCTTTGATCCTTTAGCTATCCAATGGTGTAATTGAATTTTAGATAGAGATGATAGATATGTAGCTGCAACACCAAACTGTATCCCCCGCGCGCGATTTCGTTATCATTTGTTTTTGAAGCTATACTTCTTTTGGGGCGTTAGAGAAATAGGACGAGGGTAAATTTTTACAATGCGCGAGCACCCCGTCACGGATGTGATGCAGAACCGTCACGGATGCGCGAAAACCCTTTGTCAAGAAATATACAGAACGGGACAAATCATTCCCGCCTTCGAAATCTCACAAAAATACTTCTCTTCACTTCCCTGGAGAAGGGGACACCCAGGTTTGAACCGGGGACCTCCCGATCTGCAGTCGAATGCTCTACCACTGAGCTATACACCCACGTCAGCGAATCTTTGCTTTGCGTTCCGTAGGAACGGATACAAAAATGCGCTTTGTCAAGAAATAAGCAGAACGGGACAGGTCATTCCCACCTTTGACCCCTCCCCATATTATTGGTCCTATTGTTCCTGAGCGGGGGTGTTTAAATTTATTTAAATCGTGATTATCTCAGGTTTGGCTGGTCCGATTGACTGAAGGTTAGTATCGTTCAACTCTGCTCGTGACCGCCTTTCGTCCTTGGTTCAGCTTGCCCTGCTAAAGATTTTAATCTTGTTACGCCAAAGAAGTATAACTTCTTACGTGCGTACATAAGTTCACACACACACTTTTTTTTAATTGCCTCCCACTATGGAAATAATTTTAAAGACGTATTCACGTCAAAAAAGTCAAGGTCTATGGGTGGGAGGAGGGGTCCGGACCATCCCCCTCCCTTGTTTGCGCCACTGAGCTAGACGAAAAATTTATGTAATAATATTCCAAGGCGCAAGAGAACTGGTGCAATTCCGAGAGTTACGTTTTACAATCTTCCACCATTGATCATGTAACGAAATTGCTTGCAAATTCACTGAATTTCTTTATATAACATTTTAATATGTTATACATGAATTTTTATGTGCAGATGTAATTCTATTGATAATCTTAATTGTCCACACTTCTTGCTTGATTAATTATTCAAGTAGTTGCATTACTTTTGACGTAAAAAGTTTTGAATAAAATATATACTTTGCAGGTAACTCATAGATTTTTAAGAATATATAAATCATAATAAAACATCTGTGGCGTTTATAACTTTATATTTATAAGAATATATTAATGGAATTCAAAATTAACACTCGATAATTGGTGAACAAGCAAGAAAACTCAAGCATCTGTTGAATTTTACAATTGTTCTCAAACCACAGTTATTTCGCTGTAAATATCAGAGAGAGTAAAATTATAGCATAACTTCTTTGGATTCCAACTTTCGGATTTACTATTCTTTTTCTCTATTAAATGCATTACAAACTGGTTCATTGAAGTTACAGGCTCCTCTTTTATTGTCTTAGATAAGTAAGTAACAATGAAATTTAACAAACACACTGGGTAAAAATGATATGTTTTTTCACCTCATAGTTTTACATTATTCGATTGTAGCATCAAAGCGGAATATGTCAAATGTGAGCCCAGGCAGAACGTGTTAGACGTTTAAAAAGGAAATGCAGAATCTCTTCACCACTGCAATCGATTCAAAACTTAAAATTCAAATCTTGTCTACGTAACAAAGCGAAAATCAATTAGTTCAAAACTAATCTTAGCTGAAAGTTTTTTATTCTCATAAAGTTAATTAAAAAAAATTATTTCAAAGTTTAATTAATTTACCAAACTCATTTATGAATAAAAACACACAATTATAATTTAAGTGGATTCCCTAGTTTAAACATATATTTTTCATTATCTTAATCGCCAAAATCCTTTTTACGCTATTCCAACATTCACTTAATACCAAAATTTTCGATATTTTGCTGGGAGCTTTCGGTGCTAGATAGCGCGCTATGTCTCTCTAAATATTCCCTTTTTCAATGCATCCGTAAGCAATATCGACTTATGTGGAATTTATTTGTTAGAAAATTAATTGATAAGTTTAAAACTCAAATTATTTTAATTTCAAAAGAAAACTCGATTGTAAGAGAGTATGAGCAGAGATACAAAATTATTGAAGATAATTTTAGGTTTTCGGAATGTGTGTGAGAAATTCAAATAGAAGTGTCAATAGAAATAATAGATAGTAAAGCTTCCTTCTCTCAAGTGAGGAATACACACAGAGGCGTCAGAGGAAAAATACCAGCAGATGACCGGATTTTACGGCTGCGGTCAATTCTTCACGCTAGGCGGCGCTAGTCGAGGTCTTCCCAAATCAATCTCGCCCGCAGTGGGGGTGAACATATAATATTGTTTTGAAGTGTCTTCTTTCGCAGTCCCGGATAACTTTATGTCATATTAAAAGGAACAAAGAGAGTTTGAAAAAGCTCCCTCCTTGAAAAAACAGCAATGGAATATCGTTTGATGCTTCAACGGCTTTCACAAAGTATGCTATGAGAACCAAGAGGGTTTTTGAGCTATTCGGACTCTCTCAAAAACCTGGTGAAATGAGACTTGAAGATCTTGCATATTCAGGAGTTAAAGCTCTAAAAGCTTTAGTGCATAGAAAGAAAGAAGATTCTTACATTAGTAATGAGTAAAGATTTTTTTTCCATTATAAATTTAAATGTAATATTGTTTTTCTTTCTTTTGTATTTCCTATGGTAAGGAAATCATTTTAGGAAATAAACTTTTTACAAATATGCAGAAATAAAAATACGTTATAATGCAAAGTTTAGAAGTTACTAAATAATTTAGTTGCTTTTTTTCTTTTTCAATTTATTAGAAAATAAGGGGAACCCTTAAATCTCGTGAAGGAAGTTATTTAAGAAAGAGACTGCAGATTATACATTTTAAAACTGGATAACTTGCTTTATATACTGACTAATTCCTTTTTTTGGGAGAAAAATCTTGTCTTTAACTTGTTTATTCATTTGTAGGCTAATAATTTTCCTCCTAAAATTTCAAAAGAAATGCTTCAAAATAATAAACCATCTTAATTAAACAAAATGTATATAAAAAAAATCTAATTTTATATCATACTCATCATATCCTCTCCAAAAAAAAAGAAAGAAAAATATGTATAATCTACTCTAATTTCCTACTCACTGAAAAATATATATTTCTCGAGTGTAAATTTTCTGCAGGAATACATCTCCATTAGAATTTTGCAGTATCTACTCTCTAGCATTATTCTTTCTGTTATTTCGTATTTATAAGGAAGATGAATGTTTTCAACTTCTTTGAACTAACTAGGATTGTTGAAAATTATGGGTTTATTGCAAGCATTAATACATTATATTGAAGTATTTGCATAAAATAATATTTTCTTTTATGAAAATACGAATGCAAGAAATTTAAAATTTTAAATGAACACACACACACTAATAACAATGTTTAAAAAGAAAAAGATATCAAATTTTATGCTATTAGCTGTTACAAATGGTAATTTATTTAGTTTTTAAGCAATTTATAGAGGCTTTAGGTGCAGCTTTGTGATGAAGCACTTTTTAATTAATTACTTTTAAAACCTTTGTTCTGTTATAGAAACTTCTCAGAAAAACACCATAACAAGTATTTATTTATTGGGGATAAATTTACACACACCTTTTTTTCTCCATATTTTGTATAATAATGAAAAAGTATCATTCCAAAAATGCATGAAATGATTAAAAATTTTCTTTCAAAATCAATAGAACTAATACTATTTCAAACCACATAAACATAAAAAAATTTAATTTAATCATCCTAAAAGTCAATTATTTAGAAAATTATGAAGCACATTTAAGCATCTTTAAAAACCTTGTTGCATCAAGAAATATCAAGTTTTTTTATTCCTTCCTCTCATCTTCTAACATATTCACATTACTACTATCGCATTACTTTTCGGATTCTTCATGTCCAAATCCTCTCTTTTCCCTAAAGATTTTCCTGTCCCCAATGCTATATATCTAACACGGCTGGGAGATACCCACTTCTGCGCTCCAGAATAGACTCGTCCAAACGCAAACTCCCAATGCCAGCTGTATTGTATTTGAGACGCTAGTGAGTATTCCTGTTATATGCCTTAAACGCTTATATCTTTAGGTAAACACACCGGTTTCGGAGAAACCAGTTTCTCAAAGAGAAATAGAATCTAGAGCCTTAGAATACAAGAGCATTAAGTTTACCACTATATAAAAAAATGTTTCTATTTAAGTTAGTGGTACACTTTCAACATAAAGTAAATTTTATAATATTAGTAAAATGTGTTTTCTTTTGTTCTTGTCGCTCTATTTAGTAAATTGAAAAATTTGTTCTTTTTTTTACTATAATTTTTTTTTCTTAATATAAACAATAGTTGCACCGTTGTTAAAAAAATATAATAGGCTTGATTTTTTTAGATGCTTCAGTTCATAGAAGAATTAAGAGCCTTTTTTACCCATACGGCATATTTCCGCTTTCTATGAAGATGCACATAACAGCCGACCTTTTTATTTCGTTAAGCTATACCTAGAAATATTTTTTAAAGGAACATTTTAATATAAACAAATATTTTGTTTGCGTTATTGTTGTTATGCATGCATCTTCTCAAAGCAGTTAGATTTTATCTTTTATTAAATGTGTTACTAAGAAATTTTGCAAATCTATAGATTCCAGGATTAGGAAAGACATTTCTCTTCCGATAACGTTGCATAATTTTCCATTATAAGCAGTATATTAATTCAAATAGGTTTTATTTTGTACTCTTGAAGACGGTCAACCTCTAAAGGCGCTGGGAATCTCTATGAAGAGAGAATGTTTCTTAAAAACATCACCTGAACATTTTGCCTAGGCCTGGCTAAATATGTAAATGTGCCCGCATTATGACTAAAATTAATAAAAATGACGTTTTTTACATAATTGATGTGAACTGAAGTCGTAATATTTCCTTAGAAATTTTTTGGGGAAAAAATTGTTTCGATGGGTATTTAGTCTTTGGTGCACAACCCTTACATCGTAAGCATTATTTGACTTCAAGCGATTTCAATTGATAGGAGATAATAATTATTACTTTGGAAAAATATTGATTGATAAAAATCACAATAAATTGTTCATTATCCTCTCATTCTATGAAATTTATTAATAAATTCAATTCAGAATAAGAAATAGCTCTAACGTCCTTTTTGTAAAACTGGAATAAAAATATCGGTTGGAGATATTGAAAAAATAAATTAATTTTGTGTAATTTCAGACCTTAATTACATATATACACGCACTATATTGAATTCCATTACTCTAAAGTAATAAATAGTGAAAGAAATATATGTACATGGCAGAGAGACAGAGATAAAACATTTACATAATTAATTTATCTGTCTCTTGTTGAAAATCATATCTTTCTTTTCTCATGGGGCTGCGCATTGGTAATTACCATTGCAGACCTAGTACATTCCCCGGGAGCTGGTGTCACTTTTTAGTGTGGTACCATATAGGTCGACACCAATTGCCACAATATAATTTTGGCACTCTGTTTCCTAACCAGAGGGAGGCATCTGAGCTCTGACGATGCGAAATTAAAAAAGAATTTAATTTTGCGAAAGCGCCCAAGCACTTTTAAGAATTTTTATTGATTTTATCCATATTTACACTTACACTGCAGGTTCCAAGTCATTGAATCATGTTTGGGTCCTACTTCAAAGATCTGTCGCTTGACTCCGTACAGTTTCATCATTCAAATTCTATTTTCACCATTGAGACATGTGTCATTAAGAGGGCGAATGAACGTGTATCGAGTGGAAACAATGAAAATTGTCGGCTCTTTTCGTTTAGAGCAGTGGGCCCCAAACTCTGGGGCGCGGACCGGTAGTGGTCCGTGGATTAAATAGTACCGGGCCTCCTAAGGATCATTAAATTATTTCCATTTTATTTTCTGGGGTGTATTTCTTTCGGGTTTGTGTTACTTTCCTTGAAAATCACTTTTTATTTTAAGTTAAACCACTTTATATTCATTTTTTGGTGTAACTGTACTTTAAACGAAAACTTCGTTCTGCATCAAATCCACTGCCAGATAAGAGAGTGGGGGCCGCAAGTGACCCATATGTCCAAACAATAGACCGTAAGACCGGAAACTGTATTTTATCCTGAAGACATATTAAAATATAAAAAAAATTAAATTAAAGTTATTAAACCAAAGCAATCTAAAATATAAACAATCAACGTCCTCTGCCCATCCCTACTTAACGGGCCGTGGTAAAATTATGCAACGTTCATCAATCCGCCGCGATAAAAAGGTTGGGAAGCACTGGGTTAGAGGGACCCAAGCTGGGGTGACTGCTTTTCCTATCGCTATCCAAAGGAACATTGACAACATTATCGAATACCATAGTCTTTTCAAACTCAATGATAAAGTTTTTAATTTTAAGGGTTTAACTTAACACATATTTTATAATTATTATTGGCATAAGCCAGAATTTGGTGTTTTCTACGACGGCTGGCATACTCCGTAGCGCCATCTATTTGTATCATTATTTCTTGATATTAAACACAGCGCCATCTATTTATATTATCAACCGGTATAAGCTGAAATGTGAAGTGTTTTCTACATATGTCGATATTGGGCCTTATGGGAGGAGAAGTCTAAAAAACTCTTTTCAGTACCAACACTTTTACACCTCAGACATCTCCGAAATCCTTGTTTAGCAAGGTATTGTTCAAATAGATCGCATTGATAGCGTTTGGCTGAGAGAAAAAGTTAATTTAACTTCGGAGGGAATTATATATATATAATTAATGATTGCATATAAGGAAAGTTTTAACAAATTGAGATTAAGATGTATTTGGAATTGTATTCATAAATTCTTTTATAAAGATAATACAATTTACTATTAAACAAAAAATTTTTGTAAAATTCTCAATAATTTCTCATGTATGAATAACCATCTATTAAAATACACAATTAAGATGTTAAAATATTTCTTAAGGATTTAAGAGTTCAATTGCTTAGAAGTTTTACAAAATGTCAAGAAAATCAAATTTCATCAAAAAGTTTTCAAAAAAATTCGACTTCACAAGTGTACCACTGTAACAGA
>BMAV01018511.1:0-13554 GCA_019973955.1 Trichonephila inaurata madagascariensis
AATAGCTATCTGTTAATTTTTCTTTTATTTATTACTTATGGAAAATAGATTTCAATTAATATATATATATATATATATGTTTTTTAAAAGGATTATTTCTATTATTTTATTAATAAATTCATTATTTGTTAATTTAAAAGTACATCGTCTATTATTTTGGATAAAAACACATTTTTAAGTTAACTATATGTAACGATTGATTAATTCAAGAAAATCTCTGAAATTTATTTTATTATTTTAGTTTCTTAGAAACTAACTATTATTAAAAAAATGATGAAAGTTTTTTGTGTGTGTTTTACTCTTAGCATCAGAATCGTTTTCTTTTTATTGCTTCACATTAATAATTTTTTTAACTAACGCAATACTGTTTTTTTATAAGTCATACATTGAAATTTGAAGCTATATCTTATCTGTGAAAGGAGGCGAAAAGGGAACAATAATTTTTCACTAAAAAAAATCTCGTGTTATGCCGGGCTAGAGAGAGAAAGAAAAGAAACCCGTCTTAAATCAAAAATATGTGGAACAAATTTCGAAAAAATGGAAATTTAATGAAATAATTTTAGGAATCACTCACATTACGGGCGTACAAAAACACACTCTCATAACTGTTGGCGTCATGAGGGAAAGAGAAAGCCCGTGCAATGCCGGGCTATGCAGTTAGTATGATATAAACCTGTTAAGTGCCACCGGTGTATATAAACGTCTCACTCTGTTAAAGCGTTATTTTCCTCAGACGTATGTATACGTCTGTCCGAAGTACGATCCTTTCTGTGCACTGCTATCCATACAATTATTCTAGCCTGTAAATGTCCTATTGTCTAGGATTGCATTTTCTAAAGAAATCCAAATTTAAGGATTTCTATAAATGTTCACTGTGTAAAGTAATTGAAATTATTTTAATTGAGGTACGTGTATGTTCCTACAAAGTAAATAGGACTGGGGAAGTTAGGATATAGTTGTGGATTTGTAAAAGAAGTATTTTGAGCAAATCTCAATAGACTTACTGACTGAAACATACCGATACATAGAACACAGTAATACTTGGAGAAGTTCTGATTTCTCAATGCGATGCTTATGTTGATCCAAACTTCCGGTACAACGCAGTTCAAAATAACTCCGGTTGATCGATTGAATATTAACGTCGGATTGTTTAGCTACACGAGGACTTTTGGCGACGGACCACGTAATTTTGAACCATGGTCAAGTGACGTGGACGACCCCTGAGCTGGCACCCCCTCTCCTAACTACCCCACCACACTAACGGGAGGACGTTTCAGCTCTCGACAGATTTAACGTGCATCGCTGCCCTACACGCCGAGTCTTTAGTGGCACTGGACTCGAACTCGTGACAAGGCAAGCCACGGTCCGATACCTATACCACTCGGCTACCACGGCCGCCCAAAATAACTCCGGAAGATGATATATATAATCAAGCTAAGTGCAACATCATTGGTCTGTAATTAATGCGAAGGTTTTTAATCGAGCAACAACTAAGAGCTCGTGAAGAGTCCTTCAAAATTATAATTTGATAAATGACTTAGATATAGATTTCAAGCTTCGCTATCCCATCCAAACGGTGGAATGTTGCGTCAAATTTGTGGCCGAATGCGCCTTGAAAAGTGAGTGGTATTGAGGTAAGTTACCTTATAATCATGAAGAATATTTTAGCAAGATTAATATCACTTGAAATTTCTCAAAAATCTTGCTTGAAAGCAAATCCTTTTCAATAAAAAACATTTGATAGTTTAACAAATAATGCTTAATAAATATATCCACCAATAATGTTAAAAATATTCAAAATGAAAAAAAAATGTTTATCATTTATTAGGTTTTGTTCATTAAAGATGAAATAAAGCAGCAAAATTCCTCCATTTTCAAGTTTCGAACATGCGATAGCGAAAAATACTTTATTTGATTTTTTTTCCCTGCCTTTTTCTTAACTCGAACAAAGGTAACTATTTTAGGATACAGCGATGAAAAAATGAATAGGAACTGGGGAAGTACTTCCTCTAATAGAACCAAAACTCACATTTCTGCTTACAGTAAGTAAAACAGAATGTCGAAATTTCGCAGGAATGGGGTTTCTTCTAAGAACTGAATAGGCATTCCCAATGATTCCATTCAATACGACAAAGGTAAAGGAAAATATAATTTAATATCTTTTCCACAAGTCTAGACGAAAAAAATTTTTAAATATCAACTTATCTAATTGTATTGAATTTTTTCATATTAGCAATAACATTTTGCGACACACATGTGCAACAAAATTTGCTCCTATATAGTGGATATAGTTTCATGGAATTTCTGTAAGTATAAAGATAAGTACTAAATATAGGTACCAAGTTAAAATATATTAACTAACTTCTCGTTGTAAGATTTTAATGAAAGTTGTTTTTGATAACTTTATTAATTACATAAGTATATTTTAAAATTATTTGTTTTTTCAAATTTGAAGAAATAGTTGATTAAACAGGAGCTCCATTTAATTATATTAACTAGGTACCATTAGAAAAAAGTTTTCAGCCCCTTCCATTTTCACTCCCATCAAAAAAACGAGGGTGTTATAACCCCCTATTTCTAATGACCGTGATATTTCCACGCTGGATTGCTTAAAAGCAATCTACTATAAAAATAAAAAACAACTAAGAAAAAAAAATACTTATTTTACACACCAGTTGCAAAATGAGACTTTTTATAATATAATTGGAGGTAATTGGTTTATTTTCCATTATTATATTTTAAATTCCACTTATTGTTGCAAAAATTTCTTGAATAAAAAGTAGGTACTTTTTTTTTACTGTTTTCTTGAAAATTATACAGTCGTTAAGGCGTTAAGGGTTCATTAAAAGGAGATATAGTTTTTCGATTGAAGTTCCAGACAAAGAAAAAAACATTTTCACTTCGTATTTAATTTTGAAATATGAATATAAAACCCATTAAATTCTTATTTTAGAATATCATGTGTGTGTGTGTGATATGGTTATTATATATTCTTATAAAATATTATTTTGTAAAAAGTTATTTTCTATTATATAAAGAGGAAAAAGGGCGAGAGAGAGTGATAACTTTTTGGAGTATTTTTGTAATTTAATATTATATTGAATAATATATATATATATATTGCATCTTTAAAATTATACCAATAATATCTTGATAACATGATAAAAATAAAATAACTAAGAAACGTGAATGCCGTTTTATATATATAGAAAATGTGTAAAAATCAGAATATTTTCCAGAAATTACTAATTATGGATTTGCAGTTGTTTAAATATTGTCTGTCTACAGGGACGTGTCTACTGTAATTACTAGAGAGATGGCATTTTCCCGTTTTGATTTTGTGAGATTTCAAATATATACAAGTAATTTTCATTAAGTTTTTTTTACAAATAGGGTAAGATAAAAAACATGTATTTATAATTAATACCCTTAAAAATTGTCACGAAAAATCTATGAGTTATTTTTTTTTTAGCGTTTTATTTTTAAAATATTACACTTGGTAGACTCTATTATTTCCCCATTAAAATCCTAAGATCAGTAAAAGAATACTGATATTTCTGTAAACAATGTTTCGATAAATTTAAAAGATGGTTATTGAACAAATAAACTTATTATTTTTTTTATATTATTTAAAAGATAACCTTCTTAGACGCAATGAAAAAAAATAAATTGGACTGACGATTAAATGTTTTGATGCAGTTGAAAGTATTATCAACTCTTTTATGTGAATCATACTTGAGAATTATTTTTTACCATAAAAATGTCATTCCCTTTATATTAATCAATACATTTTTAATGCTCCATTTCCTTAGCTAATTGAATATTAATCTGATTTTTTATAACTTTTCATGAAATCTTTTTTTTTTCTCAGATGTGTTCAATGTAGCTTAAATTATTTCTCATTCCAAAAAAAAAAATTAGTAAATAGATTAACATGATTTATTATAAGTTAGAAATGTCCTTTATTTCCTTTTGAAAAAATAATATATTATAATTTCAAGGATTATTTGAAGTGCTGGATTTTCGTTTTAATTGATGGAACGCTTTTGAGGAAATCCTATCTCAACTTCTTTAGATTTTTTAATTCCTTTTTTCATATTTTCGACTACAGATATTTTTATTAGAAAAATAAAAGTGCGCGTGCTGTTTATTTTCAGACTAATGTGCCATTAGTCTGTGAAATACTAGAACGATTCATCCCTGTTGATTCTCAGGAACCATTCTAAATCTATTCAGTCGCGCGGCTATACATTACATGATTGCCTTTTTCTTGAATTTACAGGGTAATTCAATTTTGAAGAATTTTATAGCGCAGGTTGCATTTATTTCCTCTGTGCTATTTCTTATATAGCGAAATACTATTCAGTGTGTATCGAAATATTTTTAAGAACAGATTTTCTTTTGCACCGAGGATAAGAAGATTTCGATTTATGATTTCGAATGGAAAAAATAGCATTTCAATTCGAAAACTCGTTTTTTTCCTTATTTCTTTAGTGCTTCATAAACTATCAGTTCAGTTTTATTTTTCGTATCAATTTCTTTTTTTATTATTTTTTCTGAAATAAGCTATCTTTACCTCAAAAACTTAGAAATTCGTGAATTGATTGATAAATCAATAAAGCTGAAGTGACATTTGTAACAAAGGATTTTATTTTGTATTTATGCTCTTGATTCCCATTTTAATGTTTAAAGTTATAATATCTTATTGTACGAATTAAAAATGCAGATAATTTTCAAAGCGATAAATAAACAAACAAACGAACAAAAACTGAGGTATTTTTGTTGAAATTAACTGCTAAAACGTGAAGAACTAGGTGAAATGTTGAGGAATTCTGGTATTTTATTTCATTTTTATATTTTTTGTTTTTAGTACTATAAATTTTGCTTCTATATATTTGTTTTATCTTTCTTCTTCCCCTCATGACGTAATATTTAAACGTAATTTTTAATTGTTAAAAGTAAATATTTCATGATTATTTTTCATCTGAATTAAATTTCGAACATAAATTTAAAAAATAAATTTAAAATGTTGTTTTACTTTGTTATGTATTTTAATTACATTTAAATAAAAAAATATTAATCACAGCGAAAATTTCATTTTGATTTTAGAACAATAAGTTTTACCATTAAAATTTCAAAATATACTTAAAGTTATATTGAAGACTTTCATGATAACGGATGGGGTGTATGTGTATAAATGATACAAGAATAGCGTTCATTTTTAAATTACTAAGAAAATAAATACTTAAAAAATCATCTTGAAAGCAAGTGAAAAATTCTATTCAGAAAATACAGAATACCTGCTAGAATTTTTGTCTCTTGAGATTTCTTCTTCTTTTTAAATAAAGAAAAGTGATGTACTTTAAAAGCATAAATTTAAAAAATCGGTTTGAAATAAAATTCCGATGCTAATTCGTATGGGGGAGTAGATATATTTCATCTAGTATTCGGGTAATAAACACATTAAATATAATCAAATGCTGTGGACTAATTAATGTTTTCATTATTAAAGACAGAAATTTAATCTTACCCTATTCACCATGCTTTAAAAGGGGAAAGAATATAAAAATGTTTATCTCAGAAAGGAAACTCTCCCAACTCTGCAGATATCAAATTTCAAAATAAATTAGTAATACAAACAGAAAATAATTTTGTTTTTATAAAATTATTAATTCTTTTGCATCTCGGTTTTAAAATCATTTGAATTTTTATTTTTAATAAGAAAGTAAGGTTACTGAGAGCAAATTTTTCTCTGCTGATTAAAATATCTTTTTTAAAGTAAAATTAATTGTAGATAAGAAATATAAATTCTGGATCCTGTTAACATTTTTAAAAAGCCATTTTATGTTTTTATCTAATCTTTTTTTCATAAGCCGTGTAATGAAAATTGATTCCATATAATTAAAATATAAAGAAAAAAAATCAGTTTTATTTTTTGACTTCATTATGGTTGATCTTTAAAATGCTAATTCTATTTTTTATAGAAATCATTTATAAGTTTTCTTTTTCTGTAGCAGCATTTTTTGCACTCTGAAATAATACTGTTGATAAATAAAATGAAAAAAAAAATTAGCATTACATAGCTTATAATTATTTAAAGTTTTTTTTAAAAAAAAGAAACTATAAATAACTTAAGCATGGATTTTTAAATTATTGAATTCGCCTTGAACAATAAACTTTGCTTTTTCGTAAAAAATGAGCACACATTTTGAAAATTTTTATAAAAATCATTTAGGGTATCAGAGTTTCACATAAAAGGTGTGTTTTAATATTTATCCTTCTTATCAGGTAGCTACTCTTATTTTAACTTAATTGCATTAAATGGGAACTCAGAAAGACACATCGATACCAGATGCGACACATATCTAATAAGAATAGAATTAAATAAATGTAGCAAATCTAATAACATTAACAACATTATTGTATTTAAGTAAAATAATGTTAATACTGAGAAAATATCTGAAAATCGATATCCAAGTGCTCTCAATTTCTAATATAAGGGCTGCTCTTCAGCTTATCTGTCATCACACTACTTCAAAGCGCTTTATTTTAGTACTTTAATAATAGTTTGCGTAAAAAGTGTGAAGGCTATATATAAACCACACCTGTAAAAGTGTAGTAATGCACGATTTTGTTTTAATTTTGAAAGAAAATAAAAGGTTAATCAGCATTACATTAAGGTATTTAGATATAACAAATCAGCCGAGAAAGAATTTTATGCATACAATCTTAACTTAAAAAACTATAACACGACACAAAAAGAATATTAAAACATAATTAGAATCTTAATTTTAATTGGTTCTCAAAGTCCTTAAAGGATGAAGTTAAGAAAACATATTTGATTTTATGTTGTCCTTGTCACTTTTTCATAACAATCAGCTTTGTATCTAATAACTCACTTAGTAGCCCTGGTTTAAAGGAATTTGATTAAACTGTAACTGTTAGAAATGCTAAATAAATATCAAATTGCATAATATATATCAGGTATGTGGAAAGTTGCTACCTGTTTTTGGAGATGTAAATTTACAATTAATTTAAAGCTGTATATGGCATTTTAATGATTGGAATCGTTAGCTAATAAAACGTGTAATTTCCCAGAAAATAAATTAAAGTTGTTTATGATAGTACAATATTTGTAAAACATTTCGATACAGTGTTGCATAGTGGTAAGTGATAAAACGGTCGTGAGACAGTATTTATCAAAGAGTTTAATAAATGCAGACGAATCATGCCGAATATATCAAATTCGTATAGGAAAGATACAATTGACAACAACTCATATAATCAATTCTGACGGGCTCACGCGTCTTTTCTTTAACATAACCTCTGGGTTCTTTGGTGGCCAAGATTAATGGCAACTCTTTTCCAACCAAAACCCAAGAATCGAAATGTGAACAAGAAATGCAAATAAGATAGCTTTTAAAAGAACAGAAGTTTCAGTAAGCAGAATGGTAATTTGGGGAAAGTTGTTTAAAGAGATACAAGCGTGAATTGACAGCCACTCGAAAAGTTACCTGGAAAGTAAACCAGTAATACAAGGTGCATACCATTGCACGCGCGCCCAGACGTCTCCATATAGAAATCAAATCTTAAATGGACTAAGGTAGGACTGATTATTTAATATTAGGACTTATAATATTATTAGAAGTGAGAGTAGACGGATTGAATAATTATTTAGAGAAAGTGGTCTAAGTTACGCGATTCGGTTTAACTATCTTTGGGTGTGTTTGTTCATTCTAGATTCTCGCTATTTGAATTCATCTAAATTGTTAGACATTTAAGTTTTATTCTTAATAAAGTCATATTAAGAATTTAAAATGTCTGTTACTTTAGAAAACCCTACACCTCTAGATCACGCTGACAATCAAAGATACGGTCACCAAAGGGGGGCTATATCACACAATGATTTTGGAAATTCAGGGAAGAGAAAAAAACTGTTAAGATATAGCAAAATACAGACGTCATTCGCAGAAGAATATACCTTTGATCAAGAATTTAATACATCCTAAGTTCAATATTCTCAGAATTAACCTAAACTTTTAACGCTTACCGGGTGAAGACGACTGAATACGTTGAGTTTCATCAGAAAGTTGGATTATTGACTTCACATCAGCTTACTGCAGATTAGCGAAATTGGAGAGTCGCTATTCGTGTGTGTGTTTCCTTATTTATTTTTTGTTCCTTTTCATTCTTCATTTTTTTTATTTTTGCTTTATGGTACAAGAAGAACTTCATGAAGCGGATTGTGACAAGAGATGATAAGTGATTTATGTACCCTAATTTAATGCATCCATAGACTGTATTTTAGCCTTTTGAATCTCCAGCTTCATTGTCGAAATCAGAATTTCTCCAAATAATTTTCCGGGGAGTGGTGAGATGAGTAAAAGCCAACTGTAAGCTACCTAACCAAACCATGAAGGCTGTATTTTACTGTATTCAGTAGTGAATTTTAATGTATCAGTGATCTACCAAATGTCATCAATCGGCGTGGTTATATCCTCCCTCACCGTAATGCGAGACCCATACTGCTATAACCACTTATCCAAAAAAAAAACTGTTACCAGAGAGAACATATCTTGAAAGAAATATTTTTTACGGTTTCCGAAGCCATTATACACTAAACCAGAAAATGAAATTTATTTTTACTTTAAGTATTGGATAAGAAATTTCGGGGAAATATATGTTAGAGGCTCCGAGGTAATTAGAGGGCTGCGGTAGCCCAGTGGTTAAGGTATCGGACCATGGCAGGCATGTCATGAGTTCGAGCCCCGTACCACTAAAGACCCGCCGTGTAGGGCAGCGATGCACGTTAAATCTGTCGAGAGCTGAAACGTCCTCCCGTTGGTGTGGTGTGGTAGTAAGGAGAGGAGTGTCAGCTCAGGTGTCGTCCACTTCACTTGACCATGGTTCGAAATTACGTGGTCCGTCGCCAAAAGCCCACGTGTAGCTGAACAGTGCGACGTTAATATTCACTCACTCACTCACTCACTCACTCACCGAGGTAATTAGAATTAATAGAACGACATAAAATCGTATTAAGTGCTGCAACTGAATAGGGGTTAACTTCCTTGAGGTAATATTTCGAAAAAAATAGTTTAAAACTAAATGAATTTTATATATATAAGAATTGTGAACTTCTAAATCTGATTATCTTATGTATGCTCCTTATAATACTAAAGAACAATCTTCTTTTGTTACGTATTCTCTTTAGAACACAAAAGAGAAAAATGTGGTCCTCTTTCTCCATTAAATTATTTACAATATGAATACGCAATTATCCACATTTCACGTAAAATTTATTTAGGAGAAATAACTCGATTTATAATTCCTTTAAAAATTAAAAGAATATTTTCCCTCAAATGTTTTGTAAAGCATTAAATTTAAGTTAATCATTTCAAGTACATATTTCAATCGCTTTAATGACGCACGAATACAATGTACTTCATGTAAAATTAATTTACTTAAAACTTTGAATGAGAAGTTAATACCACTACGAGCCAAATCCTTTTGAAAATAGCTGAAACAATTTTCTTTTCACCTTTTCCGTGAGAAAACTCCTTGAATTCATTCATAAATATTTCATGCACTTGAAATATCTTTATAAGAGTATCTCTTTGTAAGGGGTTTTGAAGAACCAATTTAAGCGTCATTAATGCAGGAGAGCTGTTTTTAAATCTCTGGGAAAGTTTTAATCCCATGCCATTAGGTTGAGCTCCTTTCAAAAGTCACAAGGAATACATTACTCTTTTAAAGAAGTCATTAGTTTTATCAATTAATGTACCACTTTAGCTCTAATACAGTTTGGTAAGATATTCCTTTCGAATTCATAAAAAGTGGTTAGAAACAGTTTGCCTATAACTTATATTTTTTTTATTTCCTACTTTTCTACTTTTTTCTATTTCCCTGTAGCTTGATTGATGGAGCTTTTTACTTTCCGAAAACAAAATTCGATAAGAAAAGGATAGAGATCCAATAATCTTGCGGGCAGGATTATAAATTATGCTATAGCATTATCTAACCTTGAAAGGGGAAAAAATTCCTCTAGTAAAAAGTCTTTATTTTCTTTAGAGGAGATATTTATTTTTAAGGAGATCTTAATTTCAAAGTAGATTTTTCTCTAATGTAATAAGTTTCAATAAATTAATTTTTCTAAACTTTATTTTTGATCGTGTTTTTCTTTTGTGTGGAGCTCATCAGAAGCTGATTCTAATTCAATTCAATTGAATTATTTTGAGAACATTTATGTAGTGATTTTTTTTCTAACATATCACAATTAATTTTATAAAAGGATAAGTTTAATAACTTTAAATTTAATATCAGTTATTAATTTCGTAGGTTTTTAAAAATAAGGTTGAAGAAGAACGGAAAACAGGCTGTTAAAATTAGGCTGTTCTTTACATTTTTATTATTAAATTGGTTGCATTCCTGATTGGGCGTTTTCACAAATGATTAATTTTTCGCTTCAAGCAAAATGGCTCTAACTTTTTAAATAAACAAGATTACCAGTATGAAATTACCTGTCAAATATGTTGCTTAGTGTGAAGCTTGAACAGATTCAGAAATGTAATTTATTTTTAATCTGGCAAGAAATATTTCAGTTATCGACAGAATGAATAAAGGGTTAAACATGATTATTTAGGAGTTTATTTGGCGAAAGATGTAAGTACACTGACAGTATAGTCATTACATAACCTATGCTATCTGAATTGGTGGATTCTTACAATTTAGTTGGTTTATAGAAGTTTGGTATAACTGTGTTTCTTTTTCAACTCTTACTGTTAGTTTACTGTTTCCCTGTATATATATATATATATATATATATACCTTGTTCAAATTTTCAATCGTTAATAAAATACTTTTTATTCATCCAAGAGGTTCAAATGAAATTTTTTAAACATGTAGTGGATGACATTTGTTGTTAATACAGTTTTTTCAATTATTAATTTATTAATTAAATTTTAATTTTTTATTTTAAATTTATTCTGCGTTATTTCTGATGAAGTTAGAACTAGCACCAACAGATGGCGCCAGTAAGTTTTTCTAATGAATTTTGTCTTGGCTTCAAACGTATTTTTTTAAACGTTTAGTGGCGATGACAAGTGATGTTGATACAGTTTTTTCAAATATTAATTCTTTAATTATATTTAATTAACTAAAATAAAATTTTTCTTTGTTGACCTAAGTAGGAATTAAATTAATTTTTTTATTACTTTTTTGGTTTCTCTTTGCATTATGTAAGTATTGCTGTTTGCAATCTGTTGTATATTTAGCATTAACTAAATAAAGGAAATCTTTTTGAACTGATGCAACGAAAGGCATTGAAAAAAATTAAACAGCAACGCATATAAATACATTATTATTAAGTGCATGGTTTAGTTAAATATAGGACTCTGAAATATTTATATATATATATAAAGGTTGAATGATTCTTGTTCTGTTTATTTATTTTTGAAGAGTGAATATTAAAATTGTATGAATTAGAAAAGACAATCAGTCATTCTTTTGGATAATTTGAGATGAGGAAGCCGTTTTTATAAAAGTCATTTTTTTTTGTTGTTGTTGTTGTTAGTAGTGGCACCTGATCGGCATTCGCCAGATCGAGGCCCAAAAAATCCATCTTGACAAAGGCCTAGTTTGTAGGCCTGTAGCCATAGCCTTGAGCACCATTCAGGCGGCAATACGTTTAGACTCGTTTCTATCCCAAATTTGACAGAAAATACCCTGCGGGTGATCAGGTGCCTCCCACCTCTCTTCCGCTTCCACGACCTCACGAGAGGACTTGTGGTTCAACAGATATTTAGAGTACCCACATGCCTTGTAGGCAATAAACATTCGTGCCTTCTCCGAGATTCGAACCCATGTCTTATGGCACATCAGTCAGTGTCGCTAACCAGTATACTGGATGGGCAACATGTCTTGTTTTTTTTATGTTTGGACGAAATCAGAAGCTCGGCTTCAAATGTTTAATATCACTTTTATTAAAATTTTTTTGAAAATATTTATAATGCAATCAATATAGAAATATATGTATATAATTCAGGATAGGTAATATAAAAGTATTATAATAAAATATTATAATGTGAAGGATTTCATCAGTTAAAAAAATATTTATTTGAACGTACAAGGTAATATAACAATATATATATATATATATATTTATTATATAACTTTATATATTATACATGTAAAATATATTAATATAAATATTCGATTTCCCCAAGACTTAAATGATTTAGTCCAATTATAGTAATTAGTTAAATATTTCTTAAAAGTACTCTAGAATACTTTTCAAGGATTATATTGTACTTTATTAAATTTTACAATATATATATATACACAATCCTAACAAGGGGGTTAAGCAGACCGCTATTCTTGTAGAGAAATATATCTGTTTTTGTAAATAAAACAGAGTTTGAATGCTAGTAAACTACTTCTGAAATTAAGCTAACTTTATTATAAAAAACAACAGAATAAATTTAATTTGTTGTATGATTTAGAGTTGTATAAATTTGAACTGATGCATATAAATTGGTAAGGACTACTTTTGTTTCAGTTCAATGGTTTTAGACCTTTTGTATCAGAAAGTTAGATATTTTTCTATGATTGGGCCTTGAACGTTTCTGTTTTTTTTGCAAGTTTGAATGTCTGATTAAAGTTTTCTATGAGTAGGTTTTTTTTCGGAATTGCGATGATAGTAAAAAAAATCAATCTTGCAATCAATGAACGCATTTTGGAAGAGAATGTCTGCTAAAATATTTTTTGATAAAAAATGTCATTTGTTACTCTTGTAGCGATTTGGATATTAAGTACATTCTTCTTCCGGATGAGATTTTCTTAGGAAAATTAAAGTATTGTTGCACGCAAAGATGTGATTGAAAAATTCTTATTTACATTGTTTGATATTCGTCTTAAAGAAAAAACTATGTGAAGATGAATTCAGTTGCAGTAAACGAAATCAGTATTTGAGTGGATGAAAAAAAAAAAATTTTAGTATCGAAGATTAAAGAATGAACTGAAGCTTCGTGTGTTCCTGTTTCTCCGATACATTGTATAACCTCCTCGAACAAGCGGTAATAAACTTAGAAAATGTATGCATCTACGGAAATCTCAATATGACAAAGAATCGAGAGAGCAGCATAATTCATAGTTGTTATTTTTATATTCTTCATAATCAATTGAAAATTATAGTTTTTGTTAAAAAGAAATATCAAGGAACACAAACAACGAATAATATTACATCACTTTAAAAATCAGTATTGGTTAAACCTTCTTTCAGTTTTGCTGTGCATTTTATTTAAAGACACCTGTTTAATTTATGCTTTTCTACTTTCGAGTTTGGACCTGTCCTGTGAAATTTAGCTCAGCTGTCACAGTTATATTATACAAACGAATGAAAACTTGGTAGATATTTTTAATTAAATTTTGTAGTCACAAAAGTTCTTTTGACAAAGCATGCTTAAAGCAAAGGACACCATTTGATATGTATAATATTAATTCAAACATTCCATGGATGATTTCATGGATATATTTTTTTTACAGTATAACTATAGTATA
>BMAV01018511.1:65570-83382 GCA_019973955.1 Trichonephila inaurata madagascariensis
AATATCAAATATAACATTCAAATTACTAAAACCACATATCCATATTTGACTCCAAAAATTCTTAGCATATCTAACACTGTTAAACTTGCAGTTATTACATAATTAACTAAAACCAATTGCGTATGAACAAATAAAATAAGTAGAGGCTTTGCTACTTTTCCCCAGATTTAAAAAGACAATGTTTACATTTCTATCTGTCAAAATGGGCGTGGTTCATCAGTTGATTATTTTTTTAAAAAAATCATTTTAAAGTACTTCTTATTCATTTAATGGCTTGTATGTTATATCATTGGAAAGGTCCCGATTTGGAGATTTTAGAAATACTAAAAATTCAGTATCGATTTTCCTAAGGTTGTTACCCTACAGACTGACCTTAATATAGCAATCACACACACACAGATCAGGAAGGGCTGATAGTCAGAGGGGAAGGGGAATTTCCATGACAATATGTTATGCATTCAAAAATGTTCCTGCAACGCCGAAGGGAATGAAACCTGTCTGACAAAGAAAAGAATCGAAAAAATTTCGAAACAGGGAAGTTTAAGTTATATACTTGGTAAAAGCCCGAGCAACTTTGGGCTAAGCGGAAGAAAAAAACAAAGTAATTTTGAAAAGAATATCGGAAGTGCTGATTTTGTAAAGGGAATGGAAAATTTGTGAAAGAAAAAAAATGCCCGTGCAACGCTGGGCCATGCAGCTAGTTTAAATAATAATAGCATACTAAAAACAAACACCTAGATATATAATGGTGTTGAAAGTAAAAATAAAATTCATTTTTAAATTTCACAAAGTAAATGTATGTTATACATATTTTGATGTGATATAAAAATACCGTAATGATGTGTGTGTGTGTGTGAATTTTAGGTGTTTTAGAGCTTAATTCGTCTTGATGAAAACTACAATATTCGCAAGCGACACCGTCCATTACATTACAAGGGCATTATAGTGGAGACTTGACGAAATATTGGAGTTGCAGCCAATTTAGGGAATGTACTAGGTCTGCAATCGTAACTACACAGCCCCTTTAGAAAGAAAAAAAAAGGTTTAATAAAGTAAACTATACTAAGTAAATTCGTACTTTGTTGTAAAGGTTCTATGTGACTTTAAATATACAATATTTATGACAAAAAACAAACTATTTCAGGACTTAATTTTTTTTTAACTATATCATACCAAAATCTTTTATTGGATATTAAAAATTTTATAACATTTATTTATTTATTTTTTTAAATTCCGTGTTTCATAAACCCCAACACACCCTTAATAAATTAGTTTTCTAAATAGTGATTCCGAAAGAATGTTTGACGTCCCATTCAAATCAGCAGCAAATTCTTGAGTAAAAGGTTTCTTTCGAACAATAAAATAAGGAACTTTTTAAAAGCAAGTGTGATGAATTCAAATAGAATAATTCTTTATTCATGAAGTCCACCACGTTCCGCAAATGCGTGCTTTCTCTCTGGAAATGATCGAAAAGAATGGAAAAAATTCTCTTTTCCTAATCTTTCCATTCTGCTAAGCATCTTCCAAGCTTTCAGATCAAATAATAGTGATATTTCGCATCCAGTCTTCGTTATGTGTGTTCTGTGTATATTTTCCCGCTTTTACGCAGTGAGAAGCATTCTGAGGTAGGGAACCATTTTTTCCCTTTCTTTTGTTCGTGATATTCTAGAATGATTCGATTTCTTGCTTCCGTCATGTTTTTTGAATGCTTCTTCTGTCGCAAATCAATTATCTGCACGCATCAAAGCCATATTTATTTTCCCAAAATGTATTTTAAAGGTATTATTTGCCTTTCTAGAAAAAGACAGTAACATATTTGAGATGCAAATAAACGAAGTTGTGTTTCGTAAACATTTTTCATGACGGGATTGAAGGATTAATCTGTATTATTTTATGGTTGTAGTTGATAGTATTATATTAATAAATTATTTTACCAGTTTTGTTATTTTTACCAGTTATGAGAAAATATTTATACAAACGTAAAATATCACGTATATATTACTATCTTGTCTTTCTTCACTCTGCTATTTTTCTTTTAATTCATTATCCCCAGTATATGAGCCTTTTTTCAAATTTGATACCAAAAGTGCGATTTTAATCATTCAATTTGTAAACGAATTAAATATTGAGAGTTAATAAAAATACTTAAATATTGAAACTAAATTAAAAGTTGCTAAAAAATAGTGTCTCGGGCTTAAAGTATCTAAAAGTAATGGCTCATTATTATGGTTATTAACCACCAATCAGAATGTAATAAAATGTTCATCCATGGATTGGAAAACATTCCGAGATTTTTTAGGTCTAGTTCGAGCAGCAGAACGTGCGTGCATTATTCGGCAATCACAGACAACAAATCTTTTACACTGACTTCATTAGTAAAGATGTCAAGCAAAAGCTACAGCAAAAGGTGCAGTGGGTACTTTGGTTAGCGGAATTTAAATCAGTCACGCGTGTACTGCGAAGTGTTCGAACAAAATGGAATATTGACCCTCTGACATCAAAATCTATCCACCGACGGGAAAGAAACTTTAAAAGGAGACGGGAACTTTAGTATCTCAAACTATCAAATATTCTTAAATTTTCATGATAGAAGACACTGTTGATTGTGTGCGTGATTAATTGTGCAGGAGTCCTGTTAAGTCTAATTGGCAAACCAGTAACGGGATTCCATTCTCTGCGAACACTTCGCTGTACACGCGTGACTGATTTAAACTCCGTTAAACAAAATACACACTGCATCTTTTTTTTACTTTGGGGTCCCCATCTTTATTAATGAAATGAGTATAAAACGTTTATTGTTTGCGATAGCCGAATAATACGCGCACGTGCGGCCAATCGGACTAGGTCAAAAAAATCTCGGATATTTTTCCAATCCATGGATGAACAGCTTATTACATTGAGATGGGCAGTTCTTTAAAAATAAGCCTTTACTTTTGGATACCTTAATGCCGGACACCGGGCATACATTGAATTACATTACATTATTTACATTCTTTTAATGTCAGTTTACACTGGCTTCCGAATCTTAAGGTAGAAAACGTTTTTCGATGTCTTCTAGCTAAAAAAAAAATATTATTAACAGAAAAATTCGTATTTTATCTGAATCATATTAATTAACATTATGAAAGCTATACAAAAGTCAATAGTTTATTTTTATTTTGAAAACGATGGCAAAAAACAAGAGCAAATATGCAGACGACGAAGAACTTCTGCACATTTCAAAGAGACTGGGTTCACACAGTAAAGAGTGGTTTAAATCCATCGTCTGATCTAAGGGAACAAATTACCAGATGCAATGCAACACTACTGAAAGATATAGTTGAAGTGTTGGAATCATGTTTTGAGCAGGCATCTTTCTCTGTAATCACACTGACATGCATGTGTTCTATGAAAAATAGCTGACTGATGTGAAAAATCGAGGCAATGTACTTGATCAATATATTCACTCATTTGCCACTTTCTGCAATGCATACATTTTATGAATTATAATCCACAACCTGACTTTAATAATAACGTTAATATACATAAAGTGAAATAAATTCTCAAAATAGTGATATGTATAAAGTAATTGTCTTTAACCTGGGAGCAGTCGTACACTCGATACTAACGTTAGTGGTCTGAATCACCCCCCAATAACTTTTTTAAAATTATTTTTATTGTACATGATAAAAATCGTAATTACTGTGAATAATTTAACTAAGATAAAGTATACTTACCTACTTTTAAGAACTTTTCAATTTTTCCTTGATAATTTGAGAAAAAATCGAATCAAACTGAACTAAAATGTTTCAAATGTGCATGATATTAATAAAGGACACAAATCACAGAAACTTTTCGCTAACATTACAGGAATAATATTTTCAGGCAAAACTGTCATATTTTGTTCAGTTATTGTAGTTTTTTGGTCCTTTGATGAAACGTTTTGAACTTTTTCTTGCTTGCGTCTTTTTGACAGGGTGCAATGTGTCTTGTGGAATTTTGTGGCTTTACATTTTTCTTGTTGGAGATTCTTAGGTTGCATTTGAAAATTTTCCTTACAACTCAAACGTTTGACTTCCGTCACTTTTCGCAAGTTTAATTTCGCTATTATGATTAATATTTATTATTTCGTCAGGTGCTTCCCATGCTTGATTAGTTTCAACTTCATCCGATATAGATCGTGGTTGACCATCTCTTTATTTATATTATTTTAATTTGCATTTATAAGCCATACTGAGACATACAGCACAAAAATCAAAACCCTAATTCGTTTACTGGGGTAAAATGTAGCCTATTCATGAAAACTATTTTGGAACAAAATAGGTCATGTAGAAAACTAAATCATCCCAAGAACCATAAGATAGTAAAAAAACATTTGGAACTCCCAAAAAAGAGGGTGAAATGTGACAAATATATTTTATTTCCCATGAAGACCGCCCTATAGAAGGATACTGACAAGGTCTTTGGTAACAAATAAACAGTTTTTCCAGAATTAAAGATTTCGTGAGCCTTATTACATGTAATAAAACAAATTAACACCAAGGCTACTGATGATATTTCTTGAAAATTTTGTCTATTAATAGCCTGGCGATTGAGTATTAGGTCATTAAGCAACGCGTTTCCAATTGATCTTTCGCTATCTCATTCTCTTTTATCTTAAACTCTCCAATTCATCCATTAAACACAATCAAAGTTTTTAAGTGCAGAGTCAATGCCTAAATGAGCAGCGACCATGACTTTTCCAGAATCACACAAAACACATAGAAGTGAGACGGTCTGATTAAAATAAAATTGAGCACAAAAACAGCCATGTCCAGTTAATGGCGTAAACTCAGCTTCAGCAGTAGCACGATGAGAGTACAAGACACAGTGAGATTTTTATAGCATCCTCCAAGATTTATGTTTTGTAGCACTGGCAGCTGCACTACGAAAACATTTTTTTATAGATCCTATAAATTTCAAGTTTAGCAGAGTGAATAGGTAGGACTTTCAAAGAGCTTTTGAGAATATCCGTGTTTCTTTTTGCCAAAAGTACGCCACCTCATTTCCCCCAAGGTCATTGTGGGGTGGCACCCACAGGAAAGCAACTATTATCTAAATTCTGCTCCGTAGCCCTCTGCAGCTCTAGACTCGGAAACTTTACTTTTCTATATAAGTAACTTACCAAGGACTAAAGGGAAGAATTTCAGTGCGATAAAATTACATCCTAATCAGGAGGAAAGAGATGGGTAGAAAGCTGCAGAATGACTTAATGGATGACCTGAACTTCACCTTCAAAGTGGGTTGTATGAGAGCCAACTTGTACATAAAAAGAAAACAGGTCATAGAAAGCGTCAGCATCAGTACAAACATGAAGTCACTCATCAGGATAACGAGTATTAATGGTTTGCAATGCGATTAGGCAAAGGTCATTTTTACTCATATTCAAAGACAATAACATCAATCTAACATCGAGAACCATAAACTCCTGTGGATTTATGTGAGATACTAAATCATAGGCCTTGTCATTAATGATATTAAGGATAATGCCATTACATAGGGTACTCTCCCTTACGTACTGAAGGAAGCTCTTTTGAGTTTTTAAATTACGTGCTCTGTATGTGTTTTTGAAATTCGAGAATTAAATACATATCACTTTCGAACAAAGCAAATATTTGGTACTGTGTATCAGACTTATTATAAAAAAGAATTAATTAGAAAAATGATCACATATTTCTTTTAAAAATGCTGCATCTATTTTAATTAAATAAATTTATAGAAATAATGTTTGTAAAACTTAACTAAATTAATTAAATTGAATTAAATCATTGAAAAATTGTCACAGCACTTTGTGTAAAACTGACGAGTTAAAAATATAAAACAACAACAAGTGTGAGAAGTGTGTCAATAATATTCTTTAAATATTTGTTGACTACTTTATAGTTATTTTTTTCACGGAGATTCTGGCTTATGTAAACATTTCGGCTCAAATGTGTAAACCATGAAGGACATTTAATTAAGAAAAAGTACTTAACTTTAAATTGAAGAGAAACAAAACCATTATTAATGATATCTCTCCATAAAAATGTTATTGAACTTTCGATAAAAGGAATGAATTTCTGAAAAAGCAATTTGGAACTCTCCGGGGATCTCATTAGTGAGGATGAAAACAATGACTCACAGCAACAAAAGGAAGTCTTGGAAGGAGTTTCTCTGTGATTTGCTTTGTGCTGACTCATTCAATCACTTCTTTAAACTAAAAAGATGAAAATAAATAACAAAACAAAATGCTAGTGATGACTTTTACTTCCCCACTCCCTCCATCCATGAGGGTAAAATAGAATGAAACAAATATCGAAATAAATTGTGCCAAATTGTGCTTTTAATAAAATGACATTTTTCTTAAGATTTTGAATTTAATGAAAGTTTTTCGACTTTCCTGTAATTAGATTCATATTTTAAACTCACGTTTTACTCAAGGAGTTCAAGAAAATTACTAATGAATCCATTTATTTTGCTTAGTATTTTTCTAATAATATTTTGCCTTTGATATTTATCCTTTAAAGATTTTTTCTTTATCTCTTTAGGGACTTTATTAAACTTCTTATATTATTTTTCGAAACCATTTTAAAGCAGAAATAAAAAAGCTTTTAGATTTAAGAAAAACTTAAAGACTCTTTACGTTATGTGTATTAATTATATTTTGTTAATTTTTATAATTTATATTTGCTTTTTTTCCACAAATTAGTTAGCAATCGATAATTTCTTAGTAAATATTTTTAGCATAATTTATGTTATGCTATTTTCTGATATTCCATTTAAAATATTTAAGGGACGGCCTGTTTTTTAAGCATTCTTAGGGAACATTTTTGACGACCAGTAAAAATATAGAATTTATCATTTATTTATATGTATTTTAAGAGTATGTATACAAATGCGTAGCCAAAAATACCCAACAAAACGTGAGTTATAGCACTCTGAACACATCCTCCTCCAAAAAATATAGACGCTCACTTCCTCCACGATTCCGGTTGACTGGCTTATCTGAAATTAAAAAAAATAACGGCGTTTTAATCTATAAGTTTAAATGTACAGAATGGATTATATACTCAATTGAAAATATCAAAAATTGGATTTTTGGTAGACCTCCGAAGAAAAAGTTTCGAATTTCATGGTGTTTTTTATGTTTTTGTTACAGAAAATAGAAATACTTTGAATTTTGGAATGATCGTAATCCATGTGATGCGAGTACATGTGCTGAGTCTACCCTATGAATTTGAAGTCATTCGTTTAAACCAGCGTTTCTCAAACTGTGGGGTGCGCCCCCCTTTGGGGCCGTGACAACTCTACGAGGGGGGCGTGAGTATATTGAAAAGTCGAAAACAAAATTGTAATTAATTAAATTTGTTTGTTTACTTTCAGTAAATTAATAAATACATTCTGACACATAATAAAAAATAAAATACACATTTACATTGATATATTACACTTATAAATATATGAGTGCTACACAACGTATCTTTTAATTAATTCAACAGTACAAAGTTAAGAACAAGTTTAATAATTACCAGTGACCCCATGAGTTTGTCATATATAAAATTACATACAAAAAATAATACTTATCTTGACAATTTTTACTCTTTATAATTAATCCCTTAAATTCCGATTAAAAGTTACGCGATTCGCTTCCCAATGCCAACCATTTTCCACGTAGGCACGCGTATGCGATGTATTGGAGGGGGAGCAAGGATTAAAGAAGCAAATAATCTGAAAAAGTAAATCCTTCGCAAACACTGTCTAGATCTTTTTATTGCATTCCAAAGCCTTCGGAATAATTTTATGGATAACAGTGCACAGAAAAGATCGTACTCTTCGGAAAGACGTATACATACTTCCGGGGAAATGAACGCTTTGGCTGAGCGAGAAGTTTATATAAGCCAGTGGCACTTATAGGTTTAAGTCCTGTTGAAGCTTTAGCGTTAAAATATACTATTAGTGAATTCAATGTATTGTTATTGTATGAGGGGGGGGGGCCCAGGAAAATTTTGATTGAATATTGGGTTGCGAATATTGAAACTTTGAGAATCACTGGGTTAAACGGTTCTTGAGATTGATGGAGAAAATTTTGAAAAACACAGTTTTGAGAAAAATGTGTGCTTAAAGATTCAAGTCCGATTAAAACAATGAAAATCTTAACTTAGCACTCTAAATAGTTGTTCTTCTAACACTTGCTTCTTTATAATGACTTTGAGTTTAAAAAAATCAGTTTACCTCCATATTCTAGACATGTTAAGTAAGCAATTTATGGAAAACATTTTTTTGATTTTTTGTACCCATCACATGGGTGAACCCCATTAATACAAGGAATAATTCCAATTCTTAATAAAACTACATAAACGGCTTTTAAAAATAGTTTATTTCTCTTAAAAGCCGTTTACGGGTTTATTAAGGCTTTTTAAGGGTTATTTTCTCATTTTGAAATCCATAACCGAAGACTACACGTAAAATTATTTTAAAGTATTATATTTATACCAGTTTCATCTTATATAAGATATGGTTTTTTTTCAACCGTCCAATTCAATAACTTATTAAAACTTAACTTATCTAAATTAAATATATATATATATTAATTATTGCTGATATATTATAAATTTTTTTACTATATTTATTGAAATATTCATCCCTTTCTTGTTAAAGTAGTCTTATTTAACACTTGGCTCTTTAAGAAAGAGGAGATTTAAGATACCTTTAATAAAATAGTTAATTTGTGTTTCTAACTACAAATTAAACTAGAGGAATTACATATTATACTGAGTTATTCATTACAGTGCGATAAACTTGTAAAAGGAGTTGAGGGCACAAAAGCAATATGGAATCACATGACAGAAAGTTTGGAAATTTTTTCTTTCTGAACTTGGACCAAACGAGGCGAAAAAGATAAAAACAGGAACGCAAACCCATTAATGCAATAGAAAATAATTTTATAACTATTTTACATTGGTAAAAAGCACACAAGATACAGTAAGTGTTAGAAGATCCGAATATATAAGAGCAATCCCAAAGCTAGGGAACCGTATTGAATCCCTAACACACTGAAAGATACACGATTTTTCGTGGATCTCCTTGGTAGCCACAGAGATACGAGAATCTAGGTCTTCAACTGATTCAACACATGCCTTCTGCACTAATTAGTTCATATGGCTCCGGCAGAGGGAGCCTAAGGCAAGCTAACAGTCCAATGCACTAGAGCAGTGGTTTTTAAACTTTATATCGTGGCCCCCCCCCCTTCTTTTTATATCTGCCTCGCATCACAGGCCCCCAAAATTTTGAGCATCCCACCTTGACTTCCAACACATGACTAAGTGATTTAACCCTTTAACTACCACATTATGATTTACTGCAGTTTTTTTCATGCAATATTTTTTGGATCACTACATTGAAAATTAAGGGATTAACAAAATACTCAAATTCAGAAAATTTAATTCGTTAGAGTTAATCAATTAAATAAAGATATTCAACTGTAAAATTAATTATATACACTTGTTGTACCTCGCACCCCTGGGGTTTCATCTCTTTATCCACGCAACCTAGATTTGTAGGGTAAAAGATTGATCACTCGAACGTTTCATAATATAAATCTAGTTTATTATTTCTCAATATATATTAAACAATGCAACACAAGTCTTATTTAGAGGAAAACGATCAGGAGTGATATGACGTAATTAACAGTTCTTAGCAAATAGCGCATTAAATCCTACTCACTATATTTATCATAACTCTTAACCTCCGAATCTTTATCTATAGCCGATTCCTTAACTAACTAGATTCCGCTCTATCATTAAACTTTAATAAGCAAGCTCTTACCACTATCTCACGGCAATCAGCAACCAAGCTTTATATCTTGTCTTATATTCCTTTAATCTTCTCTATATCTTATTATCCGACTTGATCCGGCTACTATGCAACTTTCTGGTTTCTAACTGACTTCGATATGGCTCCTATAATACTCTTCTGGCCTCAGGCTGACGACCTCCTTGCGAAGGCAAAAGCTCCAATATGTATAATCATTCCTAATCTGTATATCGCGTTTTCTTCTTGAGAAGGTTGGAATGAAATGACATTCTGGCCCCAATGATTCCCCAAGAGGATTAATAGAAGGCGTGAGATAAAGCCCCTTTACACACTGTTTACTTAAAATAAACAGTCAGATCGTTTGCTAAGGTCTTCATTAACATAAAAAATAAGAGAGTTACCTTTTCACATTAACTACTTTTCGAAACATAAAAGGCAATCTTCACAATCCGCTAAAACCACCGTCAGCTGAAAACGTAATTTTTGTTATAAAACTATTCGCCTTCCCCGCTTAAATACTCATCTTGGAACCCGTGCTGCCATACATCTTGGAAGAGCGGATTTAAAGCAATATTCCTGCTATCGTCAGAATATTCATGAAAATGGTTATTCTATGTAGTTTAAAAGTGAATGGTACTTAAAAGCACCGTCTGTAGATAAAGGGTTAGAGGTCCTTAATATTCATAAGACGGCCTCTGCTATTTATACAAACATTTTCAATATTTTTTTTTTGCTCTAAGAAAACAGTAAGCATCTAAATATATATATATATTACAAAATGCTAGTTTCGAATAAATAAATAATGTCGGCACAAATAAATAAATAATACATACGCAATTCGGTTAGGAAATCAAGATGGATGCAAATCTTATTGTATTTGGCGCGCCATGTGAGTTTAGTTCTTAATCTTTGAACATGTGTTTCTACTATATAATTTTTGAAAATATTACTTTTTAGTAATGACTATTTATTTGCAAACAATAAAAAAATCAAATTAAATATTCTTGATTGAAATACATGCTTTAATAAATATTTTAAATGGAGGTAATTCAGTGCTCTAGTTTAGGATGACACATTTTTCAATTTTTACATGAGGTTTTCCTGAGTCTGTAAAAGAGGAACATTCAATGAGAGTCACTTGTGGACCCCCCAGAAAGAAGCTGCGGACTCCCAGGGGTCAGTGGACCTCACTTAAAAATCTTTGAACTAGGGCACCTCACAAGCAATCTTATAATTCCCAAAGGTAACTTCGGTATTATTAAATATATTATTGCCATTAAAAAGTGAGACGAAAAGTGTGTTTGTTGGATTATTAGGGAAAAAACGCACTGAAAGTCGTTCAAACAATGCCAGAAAAATAAACCACCTGAAATACGTAAAAAAAAACATTGTTTACTGTTATTATACTTTTATCACTTTACATAATGCATATATCACCTTCCAACTGTTGTAATTTATTTTAATTTCTATATATTTCAAACCATATTCTCCAAATCATGTCTAACAAATATCAATTATAAATGTACGGATGGTATACTTTATAAAAAAAATAGATACAGAAATTCTTTTCCAAACATATTTTATGAATAATCCTACTGAATATTTAATTTCATTGTACCCGAACACGTTGAAAATGACCAAATTTGGTCAAGGCAGATATTTCTGTTTTTTTTTTTTTCATTGATTCATTTTTGTTTCTTTTTGATTAAATAGAACTATCTTTTGACTTTACAAAACATACTTTGTTTTGTCTCTACGCTACCTACAGGCCAAATAACTATCAATTTCATAAAGTTAGAAAAACCAGAAATGGACTTTCAATCTACCAGAAGTGGGTTTTCAATCTAACAGCAGTGGGCATTTAAATTGCTCAAAATGTATCATGGCGAGTCTGATAACTCAAAATGTTACAGATGCATTTCTACAAAACCTTTTGAACCTGATATTTACGTTATTTTCTAGAGAATGTAATAAAAGATTTCTTATTGTATGAATACTTTTTGAGTTATGGCTTGTTATTTAAATAATGGTCTCATAAGAAATATCGCATTTCTTATAATGTTTACTGAATCAGCTCTAAAATTTTCAAATTTTAATAAAACAATTTTTCTGTAAATAAATTTTAACAATTAATTAAACAAACTAATTTTTTCTGTAATTTTTATTACTTTTTCAGTAATTTCACTTGAGAGTTTTAATTTAAGGTGACTTGGTACCCCAAAAATGACCGACGTACTGTTTTTTAATTTTTATTTAATATTATTCTTTGTATTTTCTTTCGATTGCTATATCACTTGTGCATGTCGGAGAGATAGAAGTTAAAGAAAACTTCATTTGAAAACAAATTAGGCTATTCGGCCACTACCCCTTTTTAGAAAAAAAGCTAAAAGTGTTTTGATAAAAAGTTCTATTTTATAAGGAGAAATAATAACTATAAAAAAAATGTAAAATATATAAAGCAGAATACTACCGAGGCAATACAATAATGTAATTTTTTTCATTGTGGAATGTGTGCATGTAAAATTTTTTAATTAATTGCATTTTATATTAATAATTTCATAATTTCAGTTCTTATTCCTGATATGTTTTTCATACAAATGTAATACTTCAATATTAGGTAAAGAATAAATCTAAAATTTCTGCCGTGACAGAAAAAAAAAATGTTTAACATTGTTCTGGTTTTCCTTATGCAAGTATTACTCTGTAAAAATTTGATAATTTATTAAAATGTATGGGTTGAAAATATACGAAAATGCTATTTTAGTTTAAAGAAAAATATATATCTAATATCTTAAAGTGGCATTTTAAGTTTATTTAAGCTTATTATAATTATTTTTTCAGAATTATAAACTTTAAAATGGTTTTTCTCAGTTTGTTTTTTGAAACATTAGTGCATTCAAAATGCTACTCCTTCCACAATTATTTACCAATCACTTCCATTATTTTTCTGTGTGTCATATTTAAGGCATGTAACAAAATTAGGGATCCATTTTGCTGTGAACTGAAAACTTTTTTTTATAAAAAAATGAAAATGTAAGAGATATTGGCTTCCTCGTTGATTCTTAGCATGCATATCAAAATTTTATTTTTTTTTTCTTCCAAACTAATTAAGCTATTGTGAAATCTATCCCTTAATTTGTTGGAAACATTCTTAAGAATATTACAAAAAATTTCAGGTCAAAAAATTAATAACTACAGAAGGAGTAGGGTTTTTAAATTTCCAAATTTTCTTCAAAAAATGTGACTTTTTAAAATTGTGTGAATAATATGTGAAAAATTTCATCTCGTATCACTTTTTTGAATAGAAACATTATATGAAATGCTAAAATATAATTTTTAAATATATAGATAAAAATTTGTTCAAAGAGTAACAAGTCCTTTTAAAAAATGATAAATTGTCTCCAAATTATACCCTGTGAAAGTATAAAAAACCAGAATCTAAATTCGAAATCTAAAAGAAACAGAATGGTTTGATTGAAAGTTAACAAACCTTGCTCTTCAAATCAATACCATAACTATAAATGAAAGAGAAGGCAAAAGACATTCATTTCTACTAGAGTATAGTTCGAGATCAGTCTGACAAAATAATTTTATCCTCCAATCAAAAAATATGAATCTGGTTTTATATGCATAAATTTGTTTGTAATTACAAATGGAGATAAATAAAATCATTCTCTATGAAAGTTGATGTTAAGAAGAACAAATCCCAAGCATTGGTCCATTTGTATTTCTGTCCTAAATGGTTTGACAATATCACTGATAAATTTTGAATACCTGTGCTCACATTTACCTCAAATTTTAAAATTTGTTGTAAATCATTTAAAAAAAAATTTCGTAGTTTTTTTTTTATTTTTTTATTCTACAATTTTAAAAAGATAAAGTAGCAGGATTAGTAATGTAATTTTTTTTTTCTTAAATTTCCCACTTTCCATAATAAAATAAACCCACAATAAACAACTCATTAATAAGTAACACATAATAAATAACTCAATACTGAATAACCCATAATAAACAACTCATTAATAAATAACCCATAATAAGAAACTCAACATATATAATAAACTAGCGGACCCGATAGACGTTGTCCTGTACACATATCTTAAATTCAAAAATTCCAAAAATTTTTATGAATAAGCTTTAACAATGTGGACTGTTTTGATGAAAATTTGTATTAAAATGTTATTACAATATCTAACTTCATTACATATACGGTTATCACAGTTCTATCAATCGATAGCGTGTGAGTATGTGTATACTATGTCGAAGTGACTATGTATGACTATGAGCGAAGCTTAATGTAGATACTCTGTGTGAATAAAAACTTAAACTTGTTTTAATTAAAGGTGAAAAAGTTGAGACTTAAACTCTCTTATAACAGGTATATTTATTAAATTGTACAAAAGCTTAATTTATCGTAATGCCAATGGATGTACAATATATTTGGTTAATCCTTGAGGGGTATAAACAAAAATACTCGATGGGTTTCCTACTGTGGAACACGCAACATATAATTGGCCGTGAGAAAATCACGGATTTTTTAAATTTAAGCCACAAATCTTCATTGTTTGACCTTGTGACTTATTAATAGCCATAGTAAATGCCAAGAGAATTGGAATTTGTAAAGGTTTGAATGGTATAGGTGAATCTGAAGGAATCATTGGGTTATATACGCGGTAGAAGTATAACTTCACCATCTTGCAATTTTCCACAAAAAAAAAAAAAACAAAAAAAAAGGGAAAATCGCTTAAAAATTTAATTTTAAAAAACTCTAAAGTGAATTTCAAAAAGTCCTCTTCTTAGTGCATATCATAAGGACCTATAGTAATTATGTGCCAAGTTTTATACTTCTGGGTTGCTTAGGAGTGAAACACACACACAAGCTCTTTTTTTTATTAGTATAGATTCCCGATAAGAAACAATTTTAAATAAAAAAAAAATCCTGCCGTGTGTTTAGGAGGAGTTAAGTCACATACACACGCAAAGAAGGTTTTTATATATAAAGATATACCGTATCATGTCTTTTCTTTTGCCGCGCATTAGCAGAATAAATAGCACACAAAAGTAAAACAATTTTGTGTTTTAAGGTTTTCAATTAATATCTTTTTAGTTAATTGTGATATCAGACCGAATTGTGAATCTAAACCATTCTCGAGTACACTGGAACTGACACAAAAAATTTCATCAAAATAGGTCCACCCGTTTAGGAGTTTAGTCACATACACACGCACAGAAGATTTTTATATATAAAGATAACCTATAATAAATAACTCAATATATATAATAAATAACCCATAATAAATTACTCAAAAATAACTCGCAAATGAACCCTTGAAAAATCGAGTCAGCTTTATTTTCCCACCTCTGACTTCTAATAAATCAGCATTTTTTATTTTAAGAAAATTCCCCTTCACACTTCAATTCAATATTAAATCTGAGTCGGTGCTTCTCCCGTAATCCGAAACTGTTTTCCCTTATGTAAGTAATTAAAATACATATCAAGCCTTAGAGGTTCTTCAAGTTTAACAGATTTTTACTGCGTCAAGTAATGGTGATCCTACCTTGATCGTATAAAAAACTTCATATGAAATGTGCTCATGAGAGCAATAAAAACTCTTTAAAGTCTTACCTGCTGTAATTATATTCAATGCAGCTTCTAAGTGATTAAAAATAGCGTTTCTAAAAAAAGTTGTAATGAAAAGATATTTTTCTGTGAAAAAGATTATCAAAGTGTTTTTATGTTGGTTTAAAATGAAATTTTATATAAATAATATATAATTTATGACATTAATTATATGTTCATCAAACCTCTCATCTGGTACATTGTCTAGTGACGCTGACTGCTGGGCCGTTGTGCTTGGGTTCGAATCCTGGAGATGGCATGGATAATTGTAAATTATAAGTGCCTATGTGGCATGAAAAAACCACCCTAAATAGCTGTCGAGCTGCAAGTCCTGTCTTGAGGTTGGTGGAAGAGGAAAAAAAGTGGGAGGCCCCGGACCATCCCAGGGTGTTCTTCCTCAAAATTAGAGTAAAACAGAACCAAAACACACTGTCATCTGTATGATACTCAAAGCTACGTGTAACGACAGGCGTACAAATAACCCTTTGGCTACAGTGAATATTGTGGACCTTGATCTCAGGTAACTGTCAATCCATGTGGAAGTAACAACAGCAACATATACTCAGCAATTTCATTTGAATGGAAATACTTAAATGGAAGTTCTATGTATAATTACGATTAATTATAAATATTTTTTTAATTTTTCGGTTTTTGTCAGAATAATGTTTTGAATGTTTTTTCCCTCATACTTTCATTTTATTTAATTGTCATTTTATTTTTTATTTTATGGTCTCAAAATGCTACCTGGCATCAAATTCGAGTCCTGCAGCTACAGAAGACTCGTCGTGTAAACGTGATGATCCCGGGAGCTGTCACGCAATCACAGACTCACCCCAGACTCATGAAATCTTTAATTCAGGGAAAACTATTTATTTTTTACCAGTATGTCAGCATCTTACTATGTGGCAATCTTTATGGGAACTAAAAAGTATTTGTCACATATCTCAATCTTTTTGGGAGTGGCAAACGCTTTCTTACAATCTTAAGGTACTTGTTTTCACTGAGTTCCCCACACAACCACTTTTGTTCCAAAATATTTTCTATAAACAATCTACAATTTTCCCCCTGCAAATGATTAAGTGGTTCTGATTGCTATATTTGAAGACTCATTCTTGTGTATAAATGTAAATAAACAGAATATAAAGAAAACAAGTGGGCCTCTGTACAATCTCTATTGGATGAAGTTGAACCTGATCATCAAAGAAAAGAGCTTGATCAAATCATGGATATTAATGATGATAGCGAAAGTAAATTTAAGAAAAGTGATGAGAAACGTAAGACTTATAAGGAAAGTTTTCAAATGCTACCGAAAAAACCCCATCAAGAAAAATGAGAAACCACCAGTGTACAACAAAACACAATTCTCCATTCTCAAAAAGACACAAGCGGGAAAAAGTTCTGCATTCCATTTGTTGATCCTCAAAGGACAATAAAACTACAATAACTTGAACAAAACATTATAGTTTTGTCAGAAAATGTCGTTCCTGTAATGCTAGAGGAAAGATCATATACATTTGAAAATTTTTAGTTCAATTTGATTGGATTTTTTTTCTCAAAGGATCAAAGAAAAATTTAAAAGTCCTTAGAAGTAGGTAAATAGATAAAGTATATTTACCTACTTCTAAGGACTTTTAAATTAATAATCGTAATTTAATTAATTAATTTTAATCGTAATTTCAGGGAATAATTTGACTAAGATATAGTCAAATTATTCCCTGAAATTACGATTTTATCGTGTAAAACAAAAACAAAAAAATATGTATAAGTATAGAAAAGGATTGGGGTGACTCCGTGTTACGACGCTAGTATCGAGTGCGGGCCTAATCCAGGGTTAAACCAGTCGTAAGAAATTTGGAGTATGAGGTGTCCGCTAGGGTGTCACTTTGCCGAGGCTCAAGATTATTGAATGCGTTGTCAACAGCTTTCGTGTTGCATTAAAGCGCGAAGTTAGTAAAAAATCAAATCTCGGACTTTTACTTTTGATGCAATTATTTTCTATTCCCCAAGGCCCTTTTCTTCACATAATCTGGAAATTAGTCTAGACACGTTGTTTACATTCATATATATATATGTATTATAAAAAATTAATATAAATTTATGTTTGAAAGTCACTGTAATTAATTTACAGATGAAAACTAATATATATATATATTTGCTATTACTTTTATGTTTTTTTCTATTTACCTACAAAGCAGTTAATAAAATTTTAAAGAGTCAGATGATTAGTTTCATTCTAAGTTTTATTTAGAATAATTTAATAAATATAAGTTGCGTGAAATAACTAAAATATATTAAATATTGAGTATTTTGTAAGAATTTAAACAAATTTCAATAATGACAGCTGTTTCTTTTTCAAATTCCAAAATAATTGCTTGCCTAACT
>BMAV01018511.1:86382-100207 GCA_019973955.1 Trichonephila inaurata madagascariensis
TAAGTACCTGCAATGAACATGAAATATGTCAATTTTTATGTTTTATATTGTGTTATAGTCTAGTGGTAAGTTTGTAAATTTTTTTGAGAAATAATGAGAAATTCTCATTCTGTGAGGATGAGTAAATTTCGCTTTATGGCATAAGTCGAAACAATGCTCTGCGTGAGTATGTGTGAAAGTGTGTGTCTTTGAAGTATGATTTTTGTTACATTTAATTTTTCCGCTTCAAATAGAAGTAAAATTTGTTTTTAAAATAAGAGACTGATTATTTTGATTACCTCCTTTTCGCTATTAAACATGCTCTGCAGCAACACTAATGCAAGAATTCCTAATTAAATACAGAAGACTTTCAAGAAATTGATGGAGTAAGGATATAACAAGCTCATTGTTTTCTAATATGATGTATACATATAAATAGGACAATGTTTTTTTTAAATTTTTACAATCAACCTTATTTTACTCATTTCGGTTGTAAAGAAAAAAATCTAGCTTTCACTCGAGCTACAAAAAGTTAGATTACGCTAACAAAAAGATCTCAAGCATCAATAAAATCAAGTGCATCGATTAATCAATCAAGTCCATTTCCATGTTCCAGTTCTATTGATTATCGGCTCTCTGTTTTGTCATTCGCAGACCTTTAGTTGCAGACAAAAGCCACCGACTTTCTCACTTGTGCATTTTTTTTTCATTTAGGCATTAGTTGTAGTGTTGGATTTTAGGGAGGAAAAAAGGGAGCAGTGTCAGAGTATTATAATGGCCTCCCGCCTGGGGAAAACATCTGTTCTCCTACTTCAACTAAATCTGTAGGAAGTAAAGATTGATAACCCAAGCTAGCCATGAGAATTCAATTATTATTATCAAATATAATAATCAAAGACAATCCAACTATAGAGGGAAAATCTGGAGCGATATAACGTAGCTCAAAATCTTATATGAATAAGCGCATGAATTATTAATAGCTTAACTTTACTCAAAATTATTCTAAGAACCAAACTTCCTTAATTTATTTTAATAACTAAAGCCCGTACTATAATCACGCGTCTAAATTCTGATCCTTACCGTAACAGCACAGCGTACAGCAACCCAGCTTTCTTTCCTCCTGTTTTTTCCTTCGATTACTAAACATCCACTATGCATATACTAGTTAATCAACCTATCAAGGTTTCTTCTTGAGAGGGATGGCTGTGAAATAACTCAATTGTTGGCCCAAAAAATTCCCCAAGAGGATTAATAGAAAATTCCGTAAAGCCCTGTCACAGTACAAAAGGAATGAATTAAATAGTATTGCATTACCTTAATAGTAGAAATCGCTTCTGTGTTGATCTTCTAGGTACCATAATTCCTTCTCCAACATCTAAAGGAATAAATTCGAATTTATTTTATTTGTAGAGATTACTAGAAAAATATGAAATATATAATTTTTATGAATTCCTTTACATTCACCAGACACAGGATCCAATACAACTATAAGGACGACTCAGGAGATTTCTTAGCTTTTCTGCATGCTTGCTTTGTTTTGTTGGTTAAAGTGTCATTTTAAAATAAAGAGCACTATTGATGGCGAAATTTGTTATTTTAAGTAAAAAATAACAAGTTTCACCCGTTAAGTGAAAGAATGATACTTCGAGATAAGTTTCTCCTAATGAGCCACATTTTCTCGGATTATGTCTTGGAATAGAAGTTAATTATACATATTTCGAATGCTACTATTTGAATGTGTAAGACACCATCTAATTCAGATTTATTTATTTTGTCCTAACTTGTATACAACTTGTTTTAAATAGCCTATATCCAATTCAAATATTCAGAAGAAAAATACCATCCATAAATAGAGAATTGAATCATTAATATAAGTTTTTGTGAAGTTTAGTTACCGCAAATTTTTTTGCTTTTTTTAGCTATCCTCTAAATTAATTGTTATTTTCTTATTTACTATTTCCTTTCTTCAGCTATAGAGAAACTCCACTGACTTTTTTGCCTATGCATTATATGATGAAAGAGAAGAAATTGAACGCATCAAGTGAGAGGCATATTCCTGTTGAGTAGGTTTACATTATTAAAATCATATTAACTCATTCTCACTTAAACATCATATTTTTGCTCTGTTCTCATTTTTCAACCTACAACCATACACCATTAAACCGTAACTTAAAATGAGATACAACACAGACTTAAGAGAATCCTTGTTTCTAGTTAATTATATTCAGCAACGCAATAAGATAACAATCTGTATAAGTTTTCTATAAATAAATATGCACTACAGTACTTACGGTACATATATACAGTTGTTTATTCAGCTCAGTGCCACAAAAAGTCTAAAAAAGACACAAAGAAAAAACACGAGGAAAACCGAGGAAAAATTCCTGCTTAACAGAAAGTAAGGATTACCCCCTTTTCCAATTATACCAGAACATAACTCCATATTAAGTTAATGAGCTCTTGTGACATTAAACAACTTATTTCAAAAAAGCTGCTTTCAGATTCTGAATTTATGTGGTGGGTGATAAGCGAGATGCAATTGCCATCCAAGTGCACCTCAAATACCCTCATTCATCTCATAAAGATAGTTACCATCTTTAAAACAACAATCAGGGCCAAATGAATCATATAATATATTATCTTCATGTATACTTCAAGGCTCCATCCCTACACCGGATAGGGATCACAGTACTTCCATACGGAGGTTTATGCGCCCATTTAACAGGATAGAGGTCGCGCGAGCCACAGAGTCCCCCCAGGAACAAAAAATATTTAATTCTGGAAAAACTATTTATTTGTTACTAATGACCCTGTCAGTATCTTCCTATATGACAGTCATCGTGGAAACTGAAATGTATTTGTCACACATCTCCCCCTTTTTGGGGAGTGGCCAACGTTCTTGTGCAATCTTAAGGTACTTGGAGAGACTGAGTTTCCCACGCGCGACCACTTTTGTTCTAAAATATTTTCTATGAACACACAGGCTACATTTCCCCCTGTGAACGACTTAGTGATTTTGATTGCTATACTGTACAATAATGGCTTATAAATGTAAATTAACAGGATATAAGGAAAAAATGGGCATCTGTGCGATCTTTATTGGATGAATTCAAAACTGATTAAACAAGGGAAGAACCTGATGAAATACTGGATATTAATCATGATAGCGAACATTAGTTTAAGAAAAATGATGAACATGAAACGCGTTTTTGCGTTGAAAGGAAAATTTTCAAATGATACCTAAAGAACTCCATCAAGAAATATATGAAGCTGCAAGTATACCAAAACGCGTACTGTGACATGTAAAAAAAAACAACACAAGAAAGAAAAAGTTAAACACATCCTTATTTGTCGATCTTTTTTTAAGCTCATCACTAAAAGAACACGTTAATTGCATATGCATCCTTGTGATTCTTTTAACAGCTTATACACCTGCTTAGGAGTCGTTTCCGAGTAAACGTCATGCAGAATTAAAAATACTATTTATTGAGACTCCATTGCAAGTGTTATAATCAAATGAATATTTTAGGCAATTTGATTTTATTATAAAAAAGATCTCTTCGGACATCATCGTGTTATAGCTTATAAACTCTTGTCCTAAATCAAAGAACTATCACTAAACTTTCGAAACCTAGATGTGGTCATGGTAGCCTAGTGGTAAATAGTTCAAACCTAATAAATCTGACGACCCACCGTGTAGGGGGGGGGGGAGCACGTTAAATCTGTCGATGCCAAAACGTCCTCCCGTTGGTGTGGTTGTTAGGATAGGGGTCGTCGTCGTCACATGACCATGGTTGAAATATACGAGGTCCGTCACCAAAAGCCCTCGAATAGCTGATGAATGTCAGGCAAATATTCACTCACACGAAGCTTAGATAAACAAGATCATATAAGAATACAACGAATTTTGTATACATATTTGCTTGAAATATGCTTTGTTTAATCAACATACACAAGTACAATAATTTATGCTATTGCAGGGACATATCTGGCTATCCTTTTTAGTGTTGAAGGTCACTCATAGTTTTCTGGTTACTTTCTATCACGCATATTGCTTTTAATTCTTAGGTTTGTAGCTGTAATTTAGCGAGCTATGTTACATTTGGGAGCATAATGTTAACTTAAAGGCAAATTTTAATAACGTTAATTTATATTTGAACATTGCTTCGTTATCTTATCTTATTAAAAATTAACATATATTTTAATGCATCATTAAAGATATGATAATACATTTTAGGCGAATGTGAAAAACACAGATATTTGATGTATATTTAAAAATATTGTGAAATTTGTAACTAAGCGATACTTATTTCCCTTCGCAAACAGAGGCTGTTATATAGTACCGGAGACTCCCAAAACGGAGCCTCAAGAGGGTATGAATGAATGAATATTAATGTCGCACTGTTCAGCTACTCGAGGGATTTTGGAGACGGACCTTGTCTTTCTGAACCATGGTCAAGTGACGAAGACGACACCTGAACTAGCACCCTCCCTCTCCAAAATACCACACCACACCAATGGGAGGATGTTTCAACACTCGACTTATTTAACGTGCATCACTCCCCTACATGTCTAAGTAGGGTAAGAATTGACAACAAGACGGTCAAAAATAAGTGTAACTGAAACTTAAGTTTCTGAGAAAATTGAGTGTACTTCTTTCAAAAAATTTAATGAAATACTGTCCGCAATAGAATGAGGATATAATTTTAAGTTAATCCGCTTCTTCAGTAAATTATTGAATCATTAAATGTAGTGCTTTAAGTAATTTGTTTTTGTCAAAAGAAGTACTTAAATCCTCTTATCAAGGAGTGAAAGGTTTTTTTTAATAATATGCGTTTGTTAAATCATTAGATTAAAAGTTTAAATAAAATATAAAAAAAACCCAATTTTTTTAACTAAAAATATGGCCTAGTAAAATTTAAAATGACATTAAGGTCTTAAAAAATCAAGTACTTTTATTCATTTAAATAATTTTTTATTATTTATTTATTTTATTTCTAAAATTTAACTAAAGCATTTCTATGTCGGAAAACAATACGAAACACTTCCATATGATATACCAGTCATAAATGATAGGGCTCCTTGTTTCGGAAATGTGTTCCTCTATCGGTAGAATCGATTTGCATCAAATCGGCGAAAGGTCATTCGCAGCAAGTGTCTTTGACGCAAAATCCATCATGCGCTTACGTGAGGAATCATCCAAAATGACCGCTGGCTCGAACGGAATGGAGGGTGGTCATCAAGCATCGTGAGTTAGAGTCAATGTGATGAATGTTGTTATCCTCCAATTTTGTGTCTATAATATACTATTTATAGAAATATATTAATATATACTTTATATGAGTGTGTAATCTGAAATTATATCAGAATTAAATACTAATAAAAGCATATTAAATATATAGTTCATTAAAATTTTCTAGCAAAATTTTGGTTCAATAATTCTTTTAAAAATAAAACAATTTTACAATTTGAAGAAAAAATTTAAAAAAATACTTTTTAAGTGTTTAAAAATTTAGTATTAGTTACTTATAACATTACAGCTGGAGTGACTCAAGTAACGCTAAAGTCATACGATCGTGCGGATAGTGAAATCTTGAGTCCTACAACAACATAACTATAGTATAATTAATATTTTTACTGTTTTACAACTATTCAAATATTAGGAAAAAATGTGTATCTAAGCAATTAGAAACATGTTGATAGTTACATTTTTATCACAGATAAATGGTGATGTGTGTATCCATTATAAGCAAAGCTAGACTTGCCAACTCAAAGTAAAACAGAGACCACCATCGGCTGATAAAAAGCAATTCTTTACACTTTATGCAAATCCGTTGAATCATTCGATACGGGTTTGTCTTACATTCGACTTCCAGAAGAAAGGGATATAGCATGAGCTTCTCTTGATGAAGACCAGTTTTGGGATGGATAAAGTTGACTTTTTTCCGCCTTCCTCGAGACATTTTCCGTTCAACATTATTTATTATAAATGATTTATTCTTACTTCTCGTTCATTGTTTGCTTCAAAATGGATGTCCGATCGTTACGTTGATAGATAGAGTCGAAAATGGAAACACGATCCATCCGTTAAATCTCGTACTGAATCCATACATCAAAATTGTTATAAAACCAAACTTTACAAATGGTGTTTTTTGACATTTTAAACTTTAGTCCTGATCAGAGTTTAAATCTGTAATAAGGTGACCAACCGTCCTCTTATAGGTTCTGTTCTACTTTGAAAAGTGTCCTACTTGTCCTCCATTTCAATAGTTTAAAACCGATGTTAATCTCTATTCAGAGATGAACCAAACATGTTTCCAATATTTCGAAGAATTTTCTGAAACAAATATCACAGGAAATAACAGTTTTCAATAGTGTTTTTTAACTTCAGCGCAAGTAAATTGGTCAGATAGATAAAATTGTGTTGAGTTTTTATCGAAATAAAAATGTTCGATATTAAAATCGATGCCAATGGTCTGAATAAATTAGAAGGCAATGTATATTTAAATCTAATGAATTGGAACAACTGGTAAATCAGCATGATGAAATTGATAAAAGATGGTTGGAAATAAGTGTTCAATAATGAACACTTTCCTTATGATAAATTAATTATTCTTGTTGAATTTGCATTGTGCTGACCTGGAACTAATGCAGAAATTGAAATAGTTTTTTCAGTTGGTAATGATTTTTAGGCAAGTGGAGAAATCAAGATTGAATGTTGATACTTTATGTGCAGCATTTACTGTAAAGCTCAATGTAAAAGATATTTTTTTATCCGAAATTTCCGATGTATTAGAAAATATGACAAAAAATATTCAATGTGAAAATACTAATTTAGGTAAATAATTAAAAGCAATGCAGCCGTAATTAGCGTATTTTATTTGAATTAATAAAATGTTTCATATATTTATGTTGTAATTTTTTCTTAAATTTTTTGCGCGCGTCCTCCTTTTCATTGTAAAAAAACTGGTCACCTTATCTACAACGAAGAATCCAACTGTCCTTTCTTGAACTTGGTTGCACAGAAGTGTACAGTGCCTATAATGCATTTTGTTTGTTTCGAGATTCAAGATGTAGGAAAAATTAACATTCACGACATATCTTAACCAAAAATACTTTTTTAACTATGCCTGACGTTTTGTATTGTAGAATACGCAAATATATAATTTGTTTTCAATCATTCTGGTTTTTATGACGTGTTCTAATGTCACCTCATCCCTCTTCTGTCGAAGTATGGGTTCAAATTGGGGTGCCGCTAAAGACTCGCCGTGTAGATGTACTGGTCGAGGTTTGATCCTATTAATATTTTAGGGAACTATGTAAAATGGAAGCTACGTGCCTCGCGTCTTCTCTTCACAGTTACTTAAAATTATCAAGTCTGTCGTCAATATCTTACGTGTTGATCTAAGTGTGATATTAATAAACAATCATCCAATTAACCATGCCACAGAAAGAAATTTCGCTTGAAATTCTTTCCACACTATCCAGCTGATTGAAATCCTAATTATCAATACATTTTATGCTTGTGTGTGTTCCATTGCTTTAAAATATGTAATTAGTTTGAACAGTGACGTATTTTTGGCGTATTAAACTAAATGTTTCAAAAAATTTTCTAATTTAAATTCCCGAAAATTAAAGATTACTCAGAAATTTTTTTAATTTACTGAAAGGAAGCAAAATAAAATACATTCTGAAACATATTATATATATATATATATATATAATATATAGTGCTTAAATATATCCAAAAGCTAGGGCCTATTATTATGTAAATACCGATTGATTGAATGAATATTAACGTCGCACTGTTCAGCTACACGAGGGCTTTTGGCGACGGACCACGTAATTTTGAACCATGGTCAAGTTACGTGGACGTCACCTGAGCTGGCACCCCCTCTCCTAACTACCACGCCGCACCAACAGGAGGAAGTTTCAGCTCTCGACAGATTTAACGTGCATCGCTTCCCTACACGGCGGGTCTTTAGTGGTACTGGAATCGAACTCGTGACAAGGCAAGCCACGATCCGACACCTATACCACTCGGCTACCGCGGCCATAACGTAAATACCGAACAGAATGTAATAAAAAATTCATCTGTGGATTGGAAACCAATCCGAAATTTATTCAGCCGTTTAGTCCGAACGACTGCACGTGCGCGCATTATTCGGCAATCGCAAACGATAAAGTGATTTCATAAGTAAAGATGTGGAAGCGACTCTAAAAGATACAGTGCTTTAAATGAATTTAAATCAGTAACGCGTGTACAGCGACGCGTTAGAACCGAATGAAATGTCGATCCTCCGACATCACAAAATCTATCCACCAATGGAGTGAGTGAGTGAATACTAACGTCACACTGTTCAGCTACACGAGAGCTTTTGGCAAGGGACCTCGTCATTTTGAACCATGTTCAAATGACAAGGATGACACCTGAGCTGGCACCTCCTCTCCATCCACCAATGGAAAAGAACTTTAAAGGAGACCGGAACTTTTTTATCTGAAAAATTGGCAAGTATTTTTAAGTTTTCGTGATATAAGACACTGTTGATCGCGGGCGTGATTCATTTTGTAGGAGTTCTGATCATTCTATTAGGTAAACCAATAATGACATTCCTTTCTGTTCGGACAAATCGCTGTACACGCGTGACTGATTGAAATTCCGTTAAAGTACGCACTGTGCACCTTTTGCTGTGGCGTCGACATCTTTGCTAATGAAGTCAGTGGAGCAAGTTTATCGTCTTCCACGTCTTCAATCCACGGATGAAAAGTTCATTACATTTTAATGGGTAGTTCCGTAATAATAATCCATAACTTTTGGATACTTTAAGTCTGTATATATTTACACCCTGTACAAAACCACTCATACACTTAGTCACAAAAGTAAGTATGCAAAGTGTATGTGATGATGTCCTATGAAACAAAACAGATCTACAATATTAGAGTTTTCAAGTTAACGATTTATTTCGATTACAGCAAAATCGAGCTTATTTACAGAATGAAAACTATTTAAAAAATACAAATATTTAATTAGAAAGATGAGCTGAACTTAAAATAGGATGTAATCTACATCATAAAAGTAAGTATGCAAACAGAAAAAAGACATTAATATTGCAAATTTTACAATTTTTCAAAAAAAATTAGTAATTTGTTGGATAGCCTTTGGCCTTAATAACAGCTCTGAATCTAGATGGCACTGATTTTATTAAATTTTGAGTGACAGAAGATGGTATTTTCTGCCACTCCTCCAAAAGGGCTTTTTTTAGATCATTCTTAGTTTTAATCTCTTGCTTTCTAATTTGGCGATCGAGATAATCTCACAAGTTTTCAATGGGATTAAGATCAGGTGATTGCGGCAGGGTTTTTACCTGTTTTCACACGTTATATAGCAGCCATTCCCGAACACAACCCGAGAAGTATGTTTGGGATCATTATCTTGTTGGAAAGTGAAGGATCCATGAGTCCCAATTTAGAAGCACTTTGGCTTAGATTAGTCTTTAAAATATTCAAATAGCTATATTGATTCATTATTCCGTTGATTATAATTAAATTTCTTACTCCAGTTGCTGCCATGCAACCCCAAACCGTAATCGAACCACCAGTGTGTTTTACAGTTCCTCTCATGTTTTATGGTGTTCTAGAGCTGCATTTGCTTTCCTCCAAACTTTTTGGTGTCCATCTGACCCGTGGATGATGAATTTACTTTCATCCGAAAAAATCACTGAATTCCAAAAATTTCTGTCCTGCTTTTCATTTTCTTTAGCAAAATCTATTCTCTTTTTGCGATTCACTTTGCTAACAAATGGTTTTCTTCGCATATTTCTACCATGGTATCCTGCCTTCCGTAGCACACGGCGAAATGTTTCAGGACTGCATGACTTCGCAAAATTGTTTTTCACATCAGTTGTCAATTTTGGTGCGTTAATCTTCGGAATTTTTTTTTCACATTTCCAACAATAATTCGCCTTTCTCTATCCGTGAAAATGGGTAGTCGTCCTATTCATGGCTTGTTTAGAGTATTTCTCTCAGCCTGGAACTTTTCAATGATTTTTTGCACTGTTGTAGGACTTTTCTTATGATTTTAGCGATTTGTCTTTGGGACTTGCTTTCCTTATAGAGCTTTATTATTGCATCCTTTAGATCTTTTGATAATTCTTTTCCACGTGGAGCCATTGGTGAATTGTCAATGGACTTAAAGCTCAAACTTACAAGCTTTGTAGCAGAACTTCTAAACTTATCACTGAAATAGGAAAAATCACTCGAGAAGTTTCATTCGGCCTGTTTAAAAGTCAAAAATTCAGAGTGCATACATACTTTTGTGATTTAAATTTCTACTGGTAGTTAATAAAATTACTCTTAAAGTTTTTTAAAATATAATGATTTGGTTTATTTTTCATTACTTTATGACTTGAATCACACAGAAGCTATAAACAACACTCTCCAAAATAATATTTCTCTTATATTTATTTGAGAACTAGAGCTTTTTCACTTGAGCTATGAGTTGCATACTTACTTTTGTGAGCAAGTGTATAATATTCTTATAAATGTATTAGTACTGCACAATGTATTTGATCATTAATTTATAGGTTTAAAGTTTAAAATGGGCGAAAATCTAGTATTTTAATACCTGCATAGAATGGAAATGACAGATTCATATTCCTTCCCACCTTGTGATTATGGCATACCCATGACTGGGGATCATGCGTACGCCTGCTGTTTTAAGCTGACTTTCTTTTTGATTGCGCTTTTGATGACTTGCTATCGCCCTTTATTGTGCTGGGCTGTGGTGTGATTGAAAGGTTAGAGACGGACGTAAGATACTGATACTTTTATTGCATGAAAGCAAATTTTCAAGTGTTGAATTGAATAAATTTTCTCCATATTTATTGTCTTTCCATAGACCTTCGAAATGAATTTGAAGCGACATACAGTATCGAGATGAATTCCAAAGATTGGAATAGTGTATAATAACTACCTTATATAATATAAAAGCACTGCATAAAATAATTTTTCAGTGTTTCAGAAAGTCCTTTCAATGTTCAAGAAAAGCATATTGCTTTTCCCTCAAGTATAAAATCCGGAATTTGCTTGTACGCTATGATAAGTCACGGTGAAGCAATTTTACTAAACCCAAACTGTTTGAAGTATTTTTGGAGTAAAATAAAAAAGCTAACTTCGTATTTATTGAATTCTGTAATATTATAATACGAGAAAATCACGTGGCTTCTTATTGTCATTTTATGAGGAAGCAAAATTGTTTTGATAGAATAATTAAATAATATAAAGTGTTTTGCTTTCTTTCTGATTTTGTTTCCTTTAATATGGACGGTGCGCTGGGTTAAAGTATCCAAACGTTATGGATTATTATTATGGAACTAAACATCTGAAAATAATAAACTGTTCATTCATGGATTGAAAATACTTCTGAGATTTTGTGGGTCTAGTCCGCACGCGCACGCATTCTTCAGCAATCGCAGACGATAAACTTATTACACTGATTTCATAAATAAAAATGTGGAATGAGTGAATATTAATGTCACACTGCTCACAGCAACACGAGGGCTTTTGGTGACGGACCTCGTCATTTTGAACCATGGTCAAGTGACGAAGACAACACTTAAGCTCTGGCACCCCCCTCTCCTAACAACCACACCAACGGGAGCAGTATGAGCTCTTGATGGGCTGTGGTAGCCCAGTGGTCAAGGTATCGGATCATGACAGGCATGCCATGTGAGTTCGAGTCCAGTACCACTAAAGATCCGCCTTGTAGGGCAACGATGCACGTTAAATCTGTCGAGAGCTGTAACATCCTCCCGTGGGTGTGGTGTGGTTGTTTGGAGAGGGGGATGCCATTTCAGGTGTCGTCCACGTCACTTGACCATGGTTCAAAATTACGTGGTTCGTCGCCATAAGCCCTCGTGTAGCTGAACAGTGCGACGTTACTATTCACTCACTCACTTGAGCTCTCGGTAGATTTAACGTGCATCGCCAGCCACGCGAGTCTGTTACTTTGACCACTAGACTATCACGGCCACGTAAAAATATGGACGCAATAGAAAAAGGTGCAGTGCGTATTTAACGGATGCGGTGTGAATTGATTGATTGAATATTAACGTCGCACTGTTCAGCTACTCGAATGCATTTGGCGACGGACCACATAATTTAGGATGGGGTGTGAAAGGTCTAGTGCACTAACGGGAATTATATATATATAAATCAGTCACGCGTGTACAGCGACGTGTTTGAACAGAAAGGAATGTCCTTCCTGGCTTATGTCTAATATGCCTATCAAAAGACTCCTACAAAATAAAGATTCCCACGATCAACTGTGTTTTCTATCACGAAAACTTAAGGATACATACCAGTACCAAAGTTCCCGTCCCCATTACAGTTCTTCCCCATTGGTGGATAGAATTTGATTTCGGAGGATAGACATTGCATTCTGTTCGATCACGTTGCTGTGCACATGCATGACTGATTTAAATTCATTTAACCAAATTTCACACTGCACCAATTGCTGTGGCATTCATATATTTACTAATGAACTTTGTGTAACAAGTTTGTCGTCTGCATTTGCCGAATAATGCACGCACGTGTGGCCTATAGGACTAGACTCAGAAATTCTTGGAGGTATTTCGAATCCACGGCTGAAAAGTTTATTACTTTCTGATGGGCATTTTCGTAATAATAAAACATAACTTTTGGATACATTACTCCGGACACCCGGTATAATCAACTTCTCTCCATGAATAGTTGTATTCTATATATGACCAAGGAAAATTAATTCATATAAGATATAAGAACTTTTATTAATCTTTTTGCTTAGTAATAATCTACGGGTATTATACAACTGAAGATTGTCAATTTTATTCTATTTCTCAATTAATTTATTATATGTTATATATTATTTTTGGAAATGAGAATACTTAGTGAAATTTTTTTAACTAGTAGTTTATCAGACTATCGTTTTTTGCTCTCTCTAAAGGGCTGCATATTGGCACCCAAGCCCTTACAGACACGTTAATTCTACAAGTGTGGGTGTGGGAAAGCCATTTCACACAAAGTGGCACTCTCACAACAAAATTTCGAAGCTTGAATTAATTTTAAGAGGACACACACACACATGGTGTGATTTACGCAAAATTTAAGACAAACTTTTGCAAAGTGCTAATTCTTAAGGAAACACACAAGAGTACTTGGACGGCTACAATTCAAGACTGGCAGAACAAGTAATAAAAGTACTCAGATAAGCATTTAATTTATACTATACATTAAGGGGACATGGTACGATTGACGCAAAAATTCTTAATTTAAGAGGACTTGGTACCCCCAAATGACCGATCTATCGTTTTTTAATTTTTATTTTATCTTATTCTTTGCATTATTATCTTTCGATTGATATATCATTTGTGCAAGTCGGAAAGTTAGAAGTTGAAGTAAACTTCATTTGAATACAAATTAGGCAATTCTGCCACGCCCCCTTTTTTGAAAAAAAAGCTATAAAAAGCTTTATGATAAAAAAATCTATTGTATAAAGAGAAATATTAACTATAAAAAAAGAATATGTAATAAATAAAGCAGAACACTTTGGAGGCAATACAATAATGTCATTTTTCTTCTTTGTGAAATGTGTGCATATAAAATTTTCAATTAAGGCATTTTATAATAATTATTTTATGTTTTCAGATCTTATTCCTGATGTTTTTCATACAAATGTGTGTAATGCTTCAATATTATGTGAAGAAAAAAAAAAAACTTTCTGTCGTGATAGAAAAAAAAATTTTTTAACATTTTTCTTGAATTTTCTTGTGCAATTAATACCTTCTTAAAATGGATCATTTATAAAAAT